>JBBPBX010069692.1:6945-18788 GCA_038048925.1 Garcialebias charrua
AACAATCGCTCCTCGCTGAATCAAAAGAAACCACAAGGACGTGCTTCTGATTCCCTCGCATCTCTTCTCTCTCTTTACGCCTCCCCATGCACTCTCCTACTTGTGATGCTCATCAGTTGGCTTGCTGAGACTTACAATGGAGGCTTTTGAGACCTCATCCTGTGTTAGGCCATGAAAAATGGGCAACAGCACAAACGGGGGCATTGAGTGGCTCAGAGGGAGACCAAAAAAAGTGTGAAAAGTAAAGGCGCCATGTTCAACATGAGCCACAACAACCTCTAATTAAATCCTTTATCAAACTAATCTGACTTGTAATCTTTACAATGTGTGTATTTATTCTCTGTATGTACTACAAGGTTATTAAATGCCTTTTTATTGTCGGTATTTACGGCATGACCTGCTCTTGTCTGTAAAAAAGCACCTAATAATGTTAGGACATATGTTACGTGACATATGGGGAGGATTATCTTCTTTCAGTGAAAATTTATAGTGAAGACGTGTACAGTACTGTCAGGTTTGCAGCAAAAGGTGACAAAATCATTATGATATCACCAAACTAACAGTCATAAAAGATGCATACAAGAAAAAAATTAATAAGTGAAAATAAAATGGTGATTAAAAGGAAAAGGAGCGAAAAACAGCTAGGTTGTAAGACAGTGTAGAAAACTAAAAACGGGAACATGTCTGCATTGGTCTTTACCAGGAACTTAACAGATGTTTGAAGCCACTAAGAGAGGTCAAGGTCAAAAGGTTCAGATCTTTTTGCAAGATATTCCAGGAAACAGGAGCAGAGTAGGAGAAGGCCTTTTTGACAAGTTCAGTCCTCACTGATGGAACACTGCAGGTAATCATGTCCTGAGAGCGCACGCTGTAGCTGCACTCACGCAGAGACATGTAGGAGGAGATGTATGAAGACAGCAGACCAAGAAGTGATTTAAAGATGAAAATGTACCAGTGGGAGAGTCTGCGTGAGGATAATGATGTCCAGTTAACCAGTGAATACAGGGTGCAGTGATGGGTATGGTAGTTACAGCCAGTTATGGATGTTAGCGCACCATGATAGACAACATCCAACATCTGCAGGGTGCTTGTAGGGGCGTTCATGTAGATAATGTCACGTAGTCAATGGAGAGAAGGAAAGTCTCAGTACAAGGTGTTTCCTAGCATTCAGAGTTAAACAGGATCTATTTCTGAAATAGAAACCCAGTTTAATTTTCAGTTTCCTTACTAGGTTTTCCATGTGAAGCTTAAAAGAGAGATGTGATCAAGATACTCAAATATTTGTAGGAATCAACAAATTTAATAGGGACACCATTTGAAGATAAAATCAGAGGAAGAACTGCTGGGACCGACTTCCTGTTGGAGAAAAGCATCCCTTTTGGTTTTTTCAGCGTTTAGGACAAGTTTGAGAACAAATCTGACTGGATGATGTCGAAAGCGGATTGTTTTAGCTCGACAATAAACAACTGTGTCATCAGCATAAGAATGTAAGGATGAATCAGGGATTCTCTGACCTACATTACCTAGATTGTTAAGAGGGTGGGTCCTAAGACTGATCCTTTTGGTACACCATTGTTGACTGTTAAATAACTGGAGAAAATTCCATTATATACATTGCCTCTGATATGAAAGATAGCAACTACAGTAGTTGCTATCTTCAATATTCAACCAGCTATATTCAACTATTTGAATATATCTATCGTTCAAGCATTCAAGTAAATTTTTACAGCATCAGCTCTACCAGTATCTGGACAGCAGGGGCTTGGATATTTTCAGGGATTCTCTGACCTACATTACCTAGATTGTAAAGAGGGTGGGTCCTGAGACTGAGCCTTGTGGTACACCGTTGTTGACTGTTAAGGGCGAGATACACTCGAGCGTCCTCACGATACGCCAATACGCAGCGTACGTATGCCCCGTACGCAGCGTAGCCCCGCGTAGCCCCTCAGGGCAAGTACGCGCAAAAGTATTTTTTTACTACGCATACGCGATTCGCATACGCGATGCGCGGTGTCTGACCTAAACTTCCCCGGCTCCGGACTGTTTTGTATGTTACACAAATGAAATAAATTCCTCTTTTTTATCGCTGATCGGGCCTTTTCTTTTGTTTTTTTGCCTAAAGTCAAGTAACCGCTTCTTCCTCCGTTCACTCGATGAATGAAATGAATGAATTCAGGTCCTACCTGGGTGCGCGATGTTTTATATATTCCCTGGTGGGCTGTGGTGGGCTGTGGGCTGCAGGAAAAGCACTCCCTGTTATTATTTTTATTTCTGAGAGAACTTTTTATAACATATATAGTAGAAAGACCGTATCAGAACACCGCAGAAGTCTGAGCGAGCTGCTCACGATAGGTTTCACTTTGAGCTGACTGAAATCTGTCAATCATTTCAGTAGGCGTGTCAAAGTGACCAATCAGCGAGCTCAGTTGAGTCCTCTCCGTGGAGCGAAAAACTACCGGAAGTGACGATCGGAAGTGACGGTACGGAGGAAATGACGTAGAATTTGGAGCGAAAACACGAGAATCTACGCGAGAACATCAGCCGAGCTGTAGCAGAGGCTCCGTATACGCGCGTATACGGAGTCTGCTTCACTGTATCTCGGCCTTTAAGTAACTGGAGAAAATTCCATTATACACATTGCCTCTGATATGAAAGATAGCAACTAGTTGCTATCTTCAAAATTCAACCAGCTATACCGGTAGTCAACTATTTGAACGTATTTATCGTTCAAGCATTCAAGTAAAGTTTTACAGTATCAGCCCTACCAGTATCTGGACAGCAGGGGCTTGGATATTTTCAGGGATTCTCTGATCTACATTACCTAGATTGTAAAGAGGGTGGGTCCTGAGACTGAGCCTTGTGGTACACCGTTGTTGACTGTTAAGTAACTGGAGAAAATTCCATAATACACATTGCCTCTGATATGAAAGATAGCAACTAGTTGCTATCTTCAAAATTCTACCAGCTATAGTCAACTATTTGAACGTATTTATCGTTCAAGCATTCAAGTAAAGTTTTACAGTATCAGCCCTACCAGTATCTGGACAGCAGGGGCTTGGAGGTTTTGCTTTGATCAAACCAAGAGCATTCCTTTGAAATCTGACAGCCTTAATGTATAGACCTCAGAGCCGGGGGCCGACTTGGGCGCCCCACATCAGACAAGAATTTCAAACCGTGGCTGAGATACACATGCACTACTAGATAAGACTTGGGCTTTTAAAACCTACCATGTGCTTCTCAGTTTTGGAGAATGTATGGTGGGGTGGTGGCTAATTAGGTGGGGGTGTAGGTTTCAAATCCCTCTGGGTATTTTCTACTATGTGAGGCTCAGCCCACTGAATGGCTGGAGCTCATTCTCTGGGTGGCGTTTGCATGCCTCACATACCACGGCTGTGACATGTTTGTGTGAGTGTGTGTTTTTGCGGTGGGAGATGTGCGTACTGTCACGTTGATGCAAACAAGGACAGAGAGGCAAAGCCATGGGGTTAGACGGATGTGCACACAAAAAAAGAGTTTAAGCTTAAATAAATTGTGGGCAATAAACAAGCTGGCTACAACTTGTAAGTCGGATTTAAGCATATTATATAGCTAATTTCAGAAAAAGGAGCCACTTTCTGTTTCATAAAAAAATTTAAACTGCAGAGTCACTGGTTTTTTTCATTCTTCCAGGCCGTACTTGTTGTCTGACAGGAAGTTTCAAATGACCAAAAGAAGCAGGTGCCATCTCAAAGTCTTCAGCGTTCTAGCTTTTATGTAACCAGTTCAGTCTTGGAAAGCTGCTCCCATCACTCAAAACCCAGAGGAGACTGGAAAACTCTTCCACAGCCGTCTGCCGCACACGAACGCACAGATTGTATTTCCTGGAAAAATACAGGAACCATCTGTAAAATGCTGTTTTGTTTTGAAAAGTTCTTGCAGAAGTGCAATAAAATGACAATTTTTCATAGCAAAGATAAAAACATAAGAATTTAAATGTATAAACATTCATTTGTATTTAATTATTGCAAATACAGTTACTTACAGTAATATTTATGTGAAAGTTTTAGCTACTAGTCAATTTTATTTATCCATCTCTTGCTTCATTTTTCGACTTTAAGTTGCTGCTTTTATTTAGCATTTTACTTCATAGTTCTTACCTAATATTTTGCTACTTTTAGTATTTTCAGCCTCTAGTTAGTGTTTTGCTATCTTTCTTTTTTTTCATCTTTAGGTATTGTTTAGCTTCATTTAATCTCCTTTTAGCATCTGTTTTACTCTTTTTAGTGAGCACATAGCTTGTTTTATAACATAAACAACTTGGGTTCAGCTTTTCAGCTATTGTTTTGTTGCTTAAACTTTTCCTAAAATCTGTTTTGGGAATTAAAATACTATATATTTTATTTTAAACATGTGGTCTCATTGAGTCACAAGGACACATTTTCAAGAGAGACCTGTTTGGGAGCAGATGGTGGGGGTTGAGGGTCCAGAGTGGGGCAAATGAGAGTGGAGGTTTCACCTTTTGCACCAGGTCGAACCTGCGACCTTCAGGTCACAGGCCCACCAACCTCTGCACCACCGCTCGCCCTAACTACTACCAATCTACTAATTAACAGCGAAAAGCAAAATATCTGCCATTTACAAGTCATGAAAACATATTTTGATTTAACATGTTAATGATACAATGATCTTAGATCTTATTACTGTTTTTCTTTTGCTTTTTATTGTTGGATGTAACTGGGACCCTGTGTACATAACCTTGTTTCATCACATGTACCACATGTGGTGCAAATGACAATAAAGATTCTCTGACACAACAGTTCACTTTACAAGTTAAAAGTATCAGATCGATATTGTAAAAACTGGTTTGTGTTTGCTTGATAATAGATCGATACCAGAAGTTGCAGTATCGCTCACCACTAGTTGATGACTCAAGTTGAAAGAGAATAGAAATCTTGCAGATCCTGTGGTGGTTGTTGCAGTGACAGAGACTGAAGGAGCTCCGCCCCCTCTTTGCGGATTGGTTGGAGATCCACGCCCCGCCCAGGGGGAGGAGTCTCAGGTCGATTTCGAGGCGCGGTTGAAATACTCACAGCACGTCTGCTCAGCCGTGCTCCAATTTGTGCTCATCCGCTGTGGGGTTCACATCTCGAGAAGTGGGTTCTTCTCGTGTCCACGTCTTGTAAGGAAGGAGATCCGCGCGTTTTTATTCGTCTCCTTGGAGGGAAGACCGTACAGCGATCCCAGGGCTGGATTTTTAAATCTCCAAAAACTCCTCCGGGTTTTTCCTTTTTTTTTGTTCAAAGCGCCTGAAGGAGGATACAATGGGAGCCCAGTTGTCCAAGGGTGGAGTAGCTGTGGAGGGGAAAGCCACCGCAGACCCTGCTGCTGCCAAAGCCAACGGCCAGGTGGGTGAAGGAGGCCTGATGATGAGGGGGGGCGCCACATGGCAACCCAACGCCCACTGGCAACATGAGTGCTGCTGCCCTCCTGACTCTTTATATTTCAAAACTGAATGTAAAAAAAAAAAAAAGTGCTGTGGAACCTGCAGCCGTCGTGCCCGCGCAGCGCGCACCACGTCTCGTCTCTTTGTTAATTCCGTCTGGTGCTCCCAATTAAAGGGGGGGCGATTTTTCCCGCAAATTGCCCCGCACATTGCTCAGATTCTTGTCGAACCTGAAGCGTGAAACGTGTTTTCTGTCACGAGTGGGCTGAAACCGGGCGCGTCGTGGGGGGTTTCGCGTCGAACAAAGGATGCGCGAGGAAGCGCAGAGGATGCAAATGCGCTCTGCTGCTGGAGAGGCGCACAAAGAGGCGCCACTTCACACCCGAGCGCCGCTAAAGCTTTGCTGTCTGTCCGTGTTTTAAAACGTTTTACTAGTTTTACACTTCTTGGAAAGCAACAGTGTGACATATTAATTAGTATTCACAGGTCGCATTAGATATTTGAGTTTCGAGCTTGTTCATCAAGTTTTATGTCCCTCCTTTCTTCCTGTACACTGTGATGGGCGCCTTTTCGTCTTGAACCCAGTTTTCTATGTAATAATGATGAGAAGAGGCTTTGCTCCGTCCGCTGCAGATCTTGGATGAGAGCAGGAACCAGGTTTCTCTGGGAGCCCTTTGTTTCCCCAGCTCGCCTGGCAGAGTTGCGTTTTTATGAAGCACTGCTGCCCCCTGGTGGTAACTCTGAGTCATGCAGGCAGCTGTTAGGTGTCAAATAGTGTTATTTGTGTGCAAAAGATGCTAATGCTGGATGTCTTTGTTTAGACTGTGACTGAGTTGTGTTTTAATTTGTATTTTCCAGGAGAACGGCCACGTCAAAACCAACGGAGACGTTTCCGCCAAGCCTGACGGGGAAGCGGCTGCCGCGGATGGAAACGGAACCGCCGAGCCGGCCAAGGAAGGAGAAGCCAGCGGCGGAGACGTCATCGAGCCGGCTCCTGCTGCCGAGGGCGAGGCGGCCAAAGCGGAGGGCGAGGCCGCCAAAGAAGTTAAGAAGAAGAAGAAGTTTTCCCTCAAGAACTCCTTTAAGTTCAAGGGCATCTCACTAAAGAAGAACAAGAAGGCGAGCGAAGAGGGCAAGGAGGACGCCACATCCTCTGCCACTGAGGATAAGCCTGAGGAGAACGGCCACGCGGCCAAGGAAACCAAAGAGGAGACGCCGGCCGCTGAGGCCAAAGAGGATGAGGCGGTAGCTGCTGCTGCTGCACCTGTAGCCGAGGGAGAACCCAAGGCAGCGGAGGAGGCGCCACCAACAGAGCCTGCCCCCGCCGAGGAGGCTGCCGCCCCCGCTGAGGACACGACACCTGCGGCCTCTGAGGGCGAGACCAAGGCTGAGTGACGGCAACGGCACCTGAACTAATTTTCCAAGATTAAAGTATATAAATATATATATGAGAGACATGCGCCACGTTCTCAAAAGTTATAAACACAACTACAAAAGAAGACGACAAAAGGATATATCACGTTCGCCGATTCCACCACCAGTTCACTGCCTTTTATTAGTTCGACAGACGGAATCTCACCGGGCCCTCTCATGATGACAGCGTTGGCTTGCGTCGCCCCCCTCCCCCTCATGGTACACACACAGGGACTGTGGCGAAGGATGGATTGGACGTGGAGCGACTTGTTTTCCCAGTTCATGGAAAAGCATCTTTTTTTTTTTTTTTAACAGCGTGGCAGCCCTATAATGTTTTTATTTTCTTTCTGATCTTTTTTGGGATCTAAATTTTTCACAGTTGCAGAAAGGGGCATCTCTTTCACTCGAAATGACTGTTATATGGACACATAAATCTTTCAAACGATCTTTTGAATTTTTAGATTTTAACATTCCTATGCTTTAACCCCCCCTTCGAATTTCAAGTATTTTGTCATGTATAGAAAAGTGAAAATCAAAGGAGGGGAGGTTGGATAAGAGCAATGTTTTTTTTTTTTTTGTTCGTGCATTTTTAATTCTTTTTCTGGCTAAAACCACATTCAAGCTTTTCAAGTATATTGCAGTGTTCACATTTCAAGAGTTTATAATGCAGGGATTGGGGTTGTGTACAAAATGTGAGCTTTTTATCTGCAAACTGTCAATGTAAATATGTTTTGGCCATTATTTTTTTGTTCTCTTTATTTTGCTATCGTTTGAAGATGTTCATGGTTTTATTGTAACTTTTAATAAGGGTAAATAAATGTTTGATCCCCTCTGAGTTCTGTTTTGTTATTTAACATTTTTTTTAAACTACTGCACGTGAAATCCATTTTGATTGTCAACCTGTCAACTCTTAGGTTGTAGTAGACTTGACTAAAGAACACAAATAAGTTCCCAGTTAGAAACTAGCATCATGTGACTTGAGGCCAAATCAACTCCACAACATTATGGTGTGAATATTAATATTAACTCAGTGTGTGGCACGTGTCTTATTAGTTATTTGTATTGCACAGACTTCCAAAATTGCATTTCTTATGCCACTTGGGGGACCAAAATCACGATTTCGTCCTGCTTTGCTTAATTCGATTTGTTCTGTCTCCCCCTAGTGGGCAAAACTAGTACTGCACCAAAATTAACTAGAAATTGGTTCTGCCATTTTGCCAAGTGCTATGTTTTCACTGCCAGAATGACAGCTATAGAGTACAGACCTAAAATAGAAACTTAATGCCCCTTTTCCACCGGTCGGCTCGGGTCGGATGTTACGTCATATGTGCGTCGCAGAGACCCCCTTTCATCCTTTTCCACCGGATATTTCGAGCGGAGCCGCGCGAGATTTCCTGAGATTTTCGGGCTGGTTTCAGAGGGGTACTGAAGCGAGCTCACCCGCTCCGGAAGTAGGAAGGAGGAGACGAGAGCTGTTTTTACGGAAGCGAGGGACGCGATCACTGCAGGACTTTTACATGATAAACACGGTAAAAACAATTATTATTTTTTAAATTTATAGCAAAGATGGGTCTTCAGCTGAACGTGTCCTTAATAAAATCGCATGCAAAAATAAATCACTTACATTTTTTGTGCCTAAATGAGAACTTTATATGCTTGGTTTCAAGATGTCAATAATTATTTAGCTTATAAACACAACATTTTGGTCATTCAAAAAAAAAAAAAAAAAAGGCGACCCTTATACTTTCTTTACTAAGGCATCGAAGTAAATCAAAAAACTTGATTTGAGTGCAAACACATTAAACTGACTATTCATGAGTGCCCACAGCCCTAGCTGCTGGCGAACGATATAATGACAGTGAGGAAACCAGCCTGCAGCCTCTCGGCACTGGCCATTGTTCATCCCATGTGTGCCCACCAGAGACTGATAGCTTTGACCAATCGGCTAAACGATTAGATCAATTAGGCACTTTGGTGTGGGCATCAACATTAACCTGCCACAGCTTTAAGACCTGTGGGACTTATCCCATCAGAACGGCTTCATTAGTTCTCTGGACACTACCCAAACCTCTACCGCAAAAACAAAGATGGACAGCCAGGGAGGGAGGCAATATGAGGAGACAAAGCCAAAGAGAAGGAAACTAAACTTTCATAAATGAATTAGATTCATTTGAACAGTGAAGCACCTCTGGGATCAATTGTGTTTGTATGGCGCAACATCTCAACAACATGTACAAACAATACAAAGTGATCTAACAGATACATAAGTGAGATTCTTTTTTGAATGTTAGCTGTATTTTCCATTGTTTTAAGACCAGTGGGAATGCACTGGTAAACAGGATTGTGTCTCTCTGAGGAAGACATCAAACAGTCCAGTGATAATTTAGATTACCAGGGCAATGCTACATCTACAGAGGAGCACAAACAGTGCTGGCATAAACACATCGCTCATATCAAACACAGCCGCACAGTACATACGTATACTGTATGCACAGCGCATTCGTGGTTCTTGCTTGTCTGCGCAAATGGCAAGGCTCGAGCAGCCTGGGAAAAGAGATGTTACACACATTCTATCAGATGTTGAATCAATTAGTCACAACCATCTTCCTAAGTCAGAAATAACCACTTGTCCTTGTGTCTTCAGGGATTAAGGGATGGGCCCAGGCGGGAGAGAAGAGATGGGGAAAAAGATCCAGGGAGCAAAACGGGGGGTAAAAGGAGGAAAACGAGAGGAACAAAAAGGGAAAGGAAAAGGGGATAAATAATGCAGTCTGTTTTATGCAGCACTTTTTCTAGGAAAGTTCTGTACAAATACACAATTCTTCAGTGTTGGCAGAAGCACTTTGCATATCACAGTGTACTCCTCTTGCACAGCAAAAACTCTCCAGTCATTAACATATAATGACTTTATCCTCCTAATAGTACTACAGAAGGTTTCCTTTATAATGTATACAACTATAGCACAGGCTCAAATCTGCTTTGACGACATCGTGGTGTTCAATGGAGGCCTGTTTGCATCTTCTTCTTCTTCAGAACAAAGCCTTTAATCTTTTAATCTGAAGCATAAAGCCTGTATTTACAGGAAAGAGATCATGTGATCACTTTGCTAAAAGGTAAAGAGACATGATTAGTATACATAAAGGGATAACACAACAGAGATTCTTTCCCTGCAGGCTAAAAATAATTACATCTGTCATGTAGATGCACAAATAGCACTCTTGCACCTGAATAGCATCCATTATTATTAGACTTGAGAAGTCGGTGGCAGAAAAAATCAGTTTCTCTTCATCAGAGCTTGTACTAGAAGAGATTCTATTGTACTTCCAGATTTACTTGCTTCCTCTGTAATCTCTGTAAAGCACCAGATTTGAGCAATTTGTTGACACATGTATTTTATTCACTAATATTCTTTCCATAATTCCCACATCTTCAGAACTGCAGAAATACAAATTTTGCTTTGTAGCGCAAATAAACAGTTTAGCTGAGTTCTGTTTACCCAAGAATGGGAAACACACCACACCTACCTGTGTGGAAAACCAGTGGGATTTGCTAATTGTTTTATTCAGTAAATGTGCTAAGTATTACCAGCGAGACAAGTTGCAAGTAATAATAACAGTGTATATAATATTGTAGAGTCTTGTATAATAGTTTGCCTATGTCTAAATTTGGTATGTAATTTGGTTTTCTGGACAAGGTTTAGCTTTGTACAATGCTGGAGCAAAGGTTAAATGTTACTTGTGCTGCTACCTATCTAGCTCAGATGGTAAATACAGGATAAAATAAAATTATTGAAGATCTTTTATTTTTTTAATGAGTCATATGCTGTATTGTTGTTGCCTGATTCATCAACTTAGAACTGTAATAATTTTCAACAGATTGAAAGTTTGATGAACTCAAAAAGTGAAAAGTCCTTCTTTTTTGAATACTTGTACAAAATAAAGGAAAATATATATGATAAATAAAACCATGTGCCCATTTCTAGATAAAAAAGGTGATTACCAATAATTAATTTGTTCATCAAGTGATGACCTACATTCATGTTTGTACAGTGATGGTTCTATGCAAATATATATGTGAAGTGTTGCACCTCTAATATTTGCATATTTCTTTGCATTCAGTGCATTTGAATACAGGTAGTCCTCGGGTTATGACGGTCTCGAGTTACGACATTTCGTGGTTACGACGCATCTCCCATTTACTCTGAAAAGCCTTATTTCGAGTTACGCTGTTTTACGTCATAAACGTCGTAACGCAGCGGCGGAAGAATACAGTATTGAACTGTACGCGGTGCAGGAATACGGCGGATGGACCGGTTTTACGTCGTAAACGTAGCGGTGGAGGAATACACTGCACTGTACTGTGAATGCGGTTTTACGTCGTAAACGGAATCCGGAATACGGCGGATGGACCGGTTTTACAAAGTAAACGTAAAGCAGCGGCGGAAAATATTGTACTGTACACGGTGCGGCGGCGGAAAATATTGTACTGTACACTGTGCAGCGGCGGAGGAATACTGTACTGTACTGTGAACGCGGTTTTACGCCGCAAACGGAGAACGGAATACAGGTACTGCGGATGGACCGAGGAGAACGGCGTCAATAGCATCCTGTTTGGCCATTAACTCTTTTTGCCCTTCATTATGGCTCCCAAACGTATGTGTTTTTTGATAATTATGTAGGGTACTGTGTTAGGATAGGCTAAGTGCTTGGTAATACAGTAATGTACATGTATATGGTGAAGTATGTACGTATATTCAAACTTACGTCAAAAATCGGTTTACGCCGCTGCGTAGGAACAGATCTACGTCGTAAGTCGAGGACTGTATATAGAGTTACTAAGATACAAACCAACAAATGTGGAAAAAAAGTGTCAAGATCACAATTCTTTATTGTATTCACATAACACGTGGTACATGTGGTGGAAAGAAATTGTGTACACAGGGTCCCAGTTACATCCAACACAAGTATAAATTGTAAAAGAAGAACAGTAATAAGATCAAAAATATGAA
>JBBPBX010069694.1:0-10175 GCA_038048925.1 Garcialebias charrua
TTCAAATGGTCACGAGTCAAACACTATATTCATAGATTCCATTACAGTATTTTGTCTGGTGTTTTGCTCAAACAAGTTAACTCAGCCTAAATTTAGTATGAATGCTACATTTGTTTCCTGTTGTATAAAACGGTCCAAACTGCAACAAGTACTTTTCCTTAACTCTGTGATGTCATCAGACTGGGACGTCCGGGCGTGGATTGCTTCTGTCAACATGAGAGTGGAGCAGCTGTTCTTCAACTTCAGTTTCTCATCAATGAGGTAAGCCTGAAACCATGAGAAAGATTTCAACCCATTATGGCATTAGACTGATCCTATGATGCATTATGGATATGGCACAGTTTACAAATGAAACATTTTTGGCCCTGAGTACCAATGGTTCATCTCATTAATTAACCAAAGTCTTGACAGATAACACTCACGTGACATCAATATCGTAAAACGTTTTATTGGTTTGGCTCATTTGTTTATATCAGGAGTTCCCAACCCTGGTCCTTGAGGAACACCATCCTGCATGTTTTAGTGAATTCTCTGCTCCGACACTTGATTTTAGTTAATGGAGGATTTACAGGCTTCTGCAGAACATGAGGAAGTAATTAAATCACTGAATCAGGTGTGTTGGAGCAGGGAAACAAATAGAACATGCAACAAGGTGTTCCTCTAGGACCAAGGTATGGAACCACTGGTTTAAATGGAGCATGCTTAGTGGGATCCAGTCGTTGAAAAATAACGTGACCGACTGACCGTATAAATTGAGACTATGTAAAGCCTGCGTTTGAAGAAAAAAATACTGTCCTGTTGTTAAAAAAAAGAAGTTTTAAGATCAAGATATCTGCGTTTTTAATGTATACCTTTATGCTAAATTACAAAAGTAATATTGAGAAATATTTGATTGTTCCAAACATTTTTTAAGACATTTTTGAAAAATGACATGGATCAAAATACATTTTATAATTATTTATGACTAATATTTATAAGGTTTTTATATTTTGCCTCAAACATTTTTCAGACTGACTCTTTACATTTGATTGGATAATTTACTTGATATGTTTTGAGTCAAATCTGTAATTTTAGGTTGTTAACGATGGTGTTAAAGCACGGGTGTGTGTCGGCAAAATACTGCAGGTGTATTACAAGAAAATGGTTCTTGTGAGAGTAGGTCAGGTCACAAGCATCAAACATGACACTTTTACTTCATCTATTTTTTTATTCCATTATAATCCCTCACCCCACTCCTCCTCCTCCTCCTCCTTTTTTTTGCTGCTTTTGCATCTTTATCCCATGTATTTCTTTTTAAGCCCACTGGCTCTTTTGGTCCACTTCTCCATCACTCATGACTACTTGTTGTGTGTCTGTAGCAAATGGAGGTGGATGGGCTTGAAGAGGGGGTTTGTGTATTTGTACAACAGGTGCTGACTTTGTATGTGGGTGTAGCTGTGTATATAAGAGTTTAAGTGCTTAGATGTGTAGTGAGTTTGTATCTGAGTGTAACAATCAGTGTGTTGCTGGAAGCTTGCATGCTTCACCGATGTTTGGGATCAAGTGGATTTATAAAAGCATGCATCTGTGTTTGACTGACTCCATGTGTGTTCAGTGTGTCACAGATGCCATAATTTATGTTTTCCACTAAATTGCTCACTTCATTAATTATTTATGCTTTTAAAAACATTAATTTTCTAACATGTTTCATATTATGAGCACAAACAATTTCCTCCCTCCCTTTATCCACTGTATGAAGCATTGATTGAGGAGCTTTGTGGCATCAGAGACAATGTGTCCAACACAACAGTACTTTGTCTAGATATGGTGTGCCACAAGGCTCAGTTTTAGGACCCACTTTTTTTTCTTTTCTTTTTTTTACAATTCATATTAATAATGTAGGTCAACAGATTCCTGAAAAAGAGTAACACCAGAGAAGAAGACCAAATGGTGGAAGCTAAAGAAGGAAGAATGTTGTGAGAAATTCAGAGACGAGCTGTTAAAGGCTCTGGGTGGTAAGAAAGAGCTTCCAAGTGACTGGGCTACTACAGCAACAGTAATTAGAGAGACAGGTAGGAAGGTACTTGGTGTGTCATCTGGACAGAGAATGGATGATAAGGAAACCTGGTGGTGGAATAGTGAAGTGCAGGACGCCATTCAAAGAAAGAGATTAGCCAAGAAGAAATATGACTGTGAGAGGACTGAAGAGCGGAGACAGGAATATAAGGAGATGGGACATAGAGCAAAGAGGGAAGTAGCTAAGGCAAAGCAGAGGGCGTACAATGAGTTATATGGGAGACTGGACACTAAAGAGGGCGAGAAGGACTTGTACCGATTGGCAAGACAGAGGGATCAGGCTGGAAAGGATGTGCAGCAGGTTAGGCTTATTAAAGATGGGAATGGGAATGTTCTAACAAGTGAGGAGAGTGTGATGGGAAGATGGAAGGATTACTTTGAGGAGCTAATGAATGAAGAGAATGAAAGAGAAAGAAGAGTGGAGGTAATAGAAACTGTGGACCAGGAAGTGGGAAAGATTAGTGAGGGTGAAGTCCGGAAAGCTCTGAAAAGAATGAAGAAGGGGAAGGCAGTAGGACCTGATGACATACCAGTGGAGGTTTGGAAATGTCTTGGAGAGATGGCAGTGAGGTTTTTGACTCAAATATTTAATGGAATATTTGAGGGTGAGAAAATGCCTGAAGAATGGAGAAGAAGTGTGCTGGTTCCCATTTTTAAGAACAAGGGTGATGTACAGAGTTGTAGCAACTACAGGGGAATTAAGTTGATGAGCCAC
The DNA here is from genome assembly GCA_038048925.1 of Garcialebias charrua. Lineage (NCBI taxonomy): Eukaryota > Metazoa > Chordata > Actinopteri > Cyprinodontiformes > Rivulidae > Garcialebias > Garcialebias charrua. Next base: position 2,771 of record JBBPBX010069694.1, read on the forward strand.
ACAATGAAGATCTGGGAGAGAGTTGTGGAAGGAAGGCTTAGACAAGAGGTGACTATCTGTGAGCAGCAGTATGGTTTCATGCCAAGAAAGAGCACCACAGATGCCATCTTTGCTTTGAGGATGTTGATAGAGAAGTACAGAGAGGGTCAGAAAGAACTCCATTGTGTGTTTGTGGATTTAGAAAAAGCATATGACAGGGTGCCAAGAGAAGAGGTGTGGTATTGCATGAGGAAATCTGGAGTGGCAGATAAGTATGTTAGACTGGTACAGGACATGTATGAGGACAGCAGGACAGTGGTGAGATGTGCTGTAGGAGTGACAGATAGCTTCAAGGTGGAGGTGGGATTGCATCAAGGATCGGCTCTGAGCCCCTTCTTGTTTGCTCTGGTGATGGACCGACTAACAGATGAGGTCAGGCAGGAATCCCCATGGACTATGATGTTTGCAGATGACATTGTGATCTGTGGTGAGAACAGGGAACAGGTGGAAGAGAACTTGGAGAGGTGGAGGTATGCACTTGAAAGAAGAGGAATGAAAGTCAGCCGTAGTAAGACAGAGTACATGTGTGTGAATGAGAGGGAGGCCAGTGGAACAGTGAGGCTACAAGGAGCAGAGGTCACAAAGGTGCAGGACTTCAAGTACTTGGGGTCCACTGTCCAGGAAAATGGGGAATGTGGTAAAGAGGTGAAAAAGAGAGTCCAGGCAGGATGGAGCGGATGGAGAAAAGTTTCAGGAGTGATTTGTGACAAAAAGGTGTCAGCAAAGGTCAAAGGAAAAGTTTACAAGACAGTGGTGAGACCAGCTATGTTGTATGGTCTGGAGACAGTGGCATTGACAAAAAGACAGGAGAAAGAACTGGAAGTAGCAGAAATGAAGATGCTGAGGTTCTCCTTAGGAGTGACAAGGATGGATAAGATCAGGAATGAGATCATCAGAGGTACAGCACATGTTGAACAACTGGGAGATAAAGTTAGGGAGGCCAGACTGAGATGGTTTGGACATGTCCAGAGGAGGGACAGTGGGTATATTGGTAGAAGGATGTTAGAAATGCAGCTGCCAGGAAAAAGACAAAGAGGGAGACCAAAGAGGAGATATATGGATGCAGTTAGAGAGGACATGGAGGTAGTTGGAGTGAGGACAGAGGATGCAGAGGACAGAGTGAGGTGGAGGAGGATGACTCGCTGTGGCGACCCCTGAAAAGGGAAAAGCCGAAAGAAGAAGAAGAAGAACAGATTCCTGACACCTCCTTACATCTCTTTGCTGATGATACAAGTGTTTATTGTCAAGCTAACACAGTTGCCAAGGTTTTCCAGCTTCTACAGTCTGCATTTGACATCATTCAATCTGACTTGTCTCAAACTGGTGATAAATGCTGATACAACCAAAGGGATGTTGTTTTCAAATGTAAAACTGGTGCCAGCAGCTCTTCCCCTATCTTATCCATGCATGGTGTTCCTATTGAGTTTGTGTGTTCTTACACATACTTTGGAATTTTAATCTATGCACATCTCTCTCTTAAGTTGCATGTTGAAAGCTTGATAAATACATTGAAATTGAAACTGGGTTTATTTTTCAGAAATATATCTTGTTTAACTCTGAATGCCAGGACATGCCTTGTAGCTGCTAGCCATTAATTATGGCGACATAATTTACATGAATGCCCCTGCCAGCTCCTTGCACATGTTTGATGCTGTGGTGCACTAAGGTTCATAACTGGTTGCAACTACCATACCCATCACACTGCACTCTGTACTCAATAATAATAATAATAATAATAATAATAATAATAATGTCACATTTTTATCATCTGTGTATGTTTCCATACAAGACGAAATTTGACTCTGCATTTAACCCAATCACCACCAGGTGGGGCAGTGGGCAGCTATAGAAAGTGCGCCCATGGTTAGTTGGTCATCATTAACGTCACGCAGATTCTCATACTGGTTCCTTTTCATCTATAAATCCCTCCGTGATCTGTTGCCTTCATATATCTCCTCTCACATGTCACGTCATCAGTGAAGTTACGGCGTGTGCTCTCAGTCCATCATTTCCTGCAACGTTCCCGCAATGTGAACTGAACTCAGCTATAAGGTATTTTCCTAATCTGCTCTTGCAACCTGGAACAGCTTGCAAAAAAGACCTGAAGCTGTCTGTTTTGATTTCTTTAAGGGATTTAAAAAAAATTATATAATGTCAATAGAAACATTAAAGCAAATATGTTATTGTGTTTAGTAGGGGTGGGCGATATGGCTCAAAAATTATATCGTGATATTTCAGAGCATTATCACGATAACGATAAATTTCGTGATATAACCCAAAAAAAAATTTTTTTATTTATTTGACTAAATTAACTTAACATGTTGCTTTGCAGCATTATATAAATTAAAAAAAAACAACAAGGGGTAATTTTACTGATATTACTTTATTAAGTAAAGTATTCTGTCTCCAAGTACTGTATAAAAATAACTTGTAACAAGTTGATCAGCTGACCCCAGTGGCGGCTCCAGAGATATTTTTTCTGCAGGTGCTAAGCATTTTACTGAGGATGCTATGATGGATCATTTGTTCTTTCAGTTCTCAAGGTCAATGTGTGTCATTCACATCACATGTGGTACATAAGGTGGAACAAAACTATGGACAGGGTCCCAGTTACATCCAAAAAAAATACAAATTGTAAAGAAAAACAGTAAAAAAGATCCAAGACATGAAAGTCTAAGGCAAGTTTTGTCTAAGGCAAAATTAACTCTTTGAGCAGGAATTATTTCAGTTTTATATGCGCATGAATTTAGATGCAGTGAGGCTATTTTAATAAAGTTTATTTTGGATTTTGGTTAAAAGTAGTTATTTAATGTGACCAGATAAGTCATTTATTTTCACTGCAAGCCAGGAAATGATTTATCAAGTTGTATTAGCTAAAAATGGCATAACCAGAGGCATCATGTCACCAGTTTCTGCTCCTTACTGGATCAGTGTTGAGAGCATCACTCATCTTTGTGGACTTCAGCTGGTGGATCAGATTGTTTTTTTTTTTACTCAATACAATCACTGATGTTTTTAAATTAGTTGTGTTTTGCGAGGAAAATATCACAACAACCACATGTTAAAGAATATTAACTCAGATGAAAAAGAAAATAATCTGATATTTTCTTGGGGGTGCTAAGGGGGTGCTGTGACTTTTCCAGGGGGGGCTATAGCACACCCTAGCTCCCCCCTGGAGCCGCCTCTGGCTGACCCTGAAGCTTCTGGTGTTTCAGCTTCCTCTGTTCCTGCAGGAATTATACATTTTTCTGATTCATTTTTTTAACTGATCTATCTGATTCTCTGATCACCTGCCTCTGTGTGAGACTGAAGCTTAGGATATAGTTGACGCGTCGCATAGGGCGCGCGGCCAAAGTGACGCAATCGCGAAGTCCCCGCCCCCGCGCTTTGGCCAGCGCGTTGGTTTTGCGCGTGGTCGTGCACCTCCTAGATTTTGAAGCTCCGCAAGCCTAGCGCGCGCGCCGAATTGATTGACAGGTCGGGTGTGGACCTCACCGACAGTCTTCACGCCAGAATCTGCAGCTGTCTGCGCCGCTGTGGTCGTGGAAACGGCGTCGCGACGCATGGAGGAATGTTTTGTGACACAAAATGTTAAAATTCTCCTTCATTCCTGATCTGGAGTCGGACTTTTCTTTTGTTTTTTCGCCAAAAGTCACGTGATCGCTTTCTCCTCCGCTGACTCCATGCATTGAAAGCCGCAAATAAAGACAACAGTTCAGCACGCGAGCAGAAAGCTATTTGTTTTTGTTGTGTGATTTCAAACAGTTCTTCTTCTACGGTAGATTTCTTCTTCTACACCCTTTCTTGCAACATATGCACAGGTTTTAGAGGGTACTGCCACCTGCTGGTCCGTAAAAGAACAGCACTTTGCCAAGCGCTGCCGTGCCACACTATAAACGCATGCACAGTGCGCGCGCAGCACGCGCGCTCCAGCTTGCGGACCAAAGCGCGACTATATCCGAGCCTTAAAACAGCTGAACCGCGCGCGACAGTTTTGGAGCGAGGGAGAGAGCAGCCCGCACACACGCTGAGCAACGCGGGGCGGGGGGGGACAAGCTCTCTGTACCTGTGCAGTGAGAGACAGCGGAGAGACAGCTCCGTAGAAACACGTTGTTTGTTCTTGCGTTACACCAGTACACAGACTGGTGGAGGGAGGTGCGCAGCTCGGTTTGGTCTTTTGAAGCGCTCGGAAGTGAAGGGGGTGGGGCGCCCCGACGTATTATGTCATGAAATTAGCATATCATGATATAAATGTTTTGCCCGGGCAAGCTTTTTTGCCCGGTAAAACCGGTAATGATATGATATGGCCCAGCCCTAGTGTTTAGTATTTTACCTTGTTTTTTTCATTCATTCAACCTTTATTTATACAGATAAATCACACAAAGCCCCAAAGACTCATTTACAAGTGAGACCTTTTTTTTATATATAAACTATTGTTGTCTGTACTTTATGTTATTGTCTAAAACAGATCTCTCTTGAAAATGAGTTCTTGTGACTCGAGACTAAACCATATATTATAAAGCTTGAATGAATTTGGCAACAAAAAAAGTGCTTTGTGTCAAAGCTCTTGGTTTCAGTGTGCTGGGTGTCCGCCCTTTTTAATTCTTGAGTTACACACTCAGGCTAACTCGTAACATTTAGACAAGTACAGTGACCTATTCCTATAACTTGCACAAATGGTAAAGGAGGCAGCCACTTGTACAAACCTATATGTCCATGTGTCAAGAGGATCTACTTCTTTTTTTTTTTTTGTGGGCAACTTTCAACTCCCCCCAGTTTATTGTTCTTTATCTACTTGCTATGAAACAAGCTAACTTTCCACAAACATCACACATGTGATAATCACAGTTATTTGTGGATATTTGCTGAGTCACAACACGACATTTACCAAACTTCATATTTGATTAACTTCAGTCGGTGGCATTTAAATCAATGTTTAAACATTATACTAGAAAAACATATACTTCATGTTACTTTGTTTCAGTTTCACTGCCTCTGCCATGTACCCATGACATGACATGCTTTAATATCTCTGCCCTGCTGCCATAGTCATCTTTTTTTATATTGTTTTATGTTGCTGCTGTTTGCTGAATGTTACTGTTGTGTGACCAACTGTGAGTAAATTATCTGGGGATCTGCACACAAAGACATTTCATCCAATGCCATACCTTGTATGTAGGCAAATGACAAAGTAAAAATAAACAACAAGCAAACATTTTTTTTTATTATGAGCTGAAAGGCAGATTTTTTTGTTGTTGTCCATTCTCTAATGTTTTGTGTCAAACGCATGAAGAAAATGCTGTCTAATTTAGATTTAGCTGACAAAGTAAAGCATCTGAAATAATGAGACACAAACTAATTAGAAGCCAAAAACATTGATAGTTAAACAAAATCATCATGCTAGTTAAAGCAGTTTGTAAAAGAAATGAGTTGTAGTATCTGTGGAATAATTATTGTTATTTTTTAATGGCAAGGACACAGAAATGTCCGGTTTAAAATCATTATAATAATAATACCAATTTGAGGATGATGTTTTATGGTTAAATTGTGCTCAATTTGATGAGAAATTCTGAATTCATTCAATACAAATTACTTTTAATCTTCCCCGGGGAGTAAATATATTGCATGATGAGATGGAAGCTCTCAGTAAGGTTAAATTATATTAGGAAGTAAATGTTCTGAACACAAAGTATTCATCATTACGCCTCCTGTTGCTCAGGTTCTGCTTGGATGAGCTAATTCAGACATTTATTTATTTATGTTTTATTTATTTTTTTAAACGGGACATCAAACAAAATTAGATCCAGTGTTTGAAAACAAAAACAACAAAAAAAGAATCAAAATACATACAGTATTTGATAATTTTCCTCTTTTATCAATTTTTCACAGAGCTTTTTGTGCATTTAAAAACACATTTAAATGTATTTTTATAATCAATAATTAAATCGTCAAATCAGTGGCATCTCTTCATACTTAATCCTTGCAGATTTTTTTTCCCAGAGCTTAATTAGGTTATCCTTTGACAGAATTTAATCCCTGTTTTTCAGAGTTTTTAAATTATTTTTGAAATAAACTGGAATAAAATTGTTGGTTTCTGCTTCAGTGTTGAGAGATGAATTTTGAGTGTAAAGGGGAGGTGTCACCAGTAGTGAAATCAGTGGGAAGCAGACCATGCTACATTACAGTCTTTAATCCCGTAATTAGGTTTGTAATCTAAAGCTTATTCTCCCTGGGCTCCAGTCTTTACAGTGATGCCCTGCTTGCAAAGCCTCACTGGGAATTTAAGTGTGATCACAGTTTTTCTCAGAAGTTGGGCTGAAACCAGATGACACTATAATTCAGCACAAGGATGTTTTAATTTCACTTCCACATTTTTCATTCAGTTTACTGTGTCTCATAGAAGCAGTCGCCCAAATGTTTGCTGACTAAACCATGCAGATATTTTTAGATTCCGATTTGGAAACTGTGCAGAAAATTAAAATCTACAGTCTTACTGGTTCTGAAATAAAATTACCATATTTTCCAGACTAGAAGTCACCCTTATTTTCATAGTTTGGCCAGTCCTGTGAATTATAGTCCAAAGTAACTTATTTCCGTTTTGTTCCCTATTCATGAGGCATTTTTGACTGATGTGTCAACTGTTAATTCAGTAACACTTTACAATGAGGTACACAAATTTTGATTAAATACTAGGACACACCCCAGGAACGAATCAGGAGTTAACAGATAGTTAACCAGTACATACTGGGGAACACACAGCCATGCCTTACTAAGGGACTACTGATTTGTTACCTTGTAAATGAAGAGGAACTATCAATAACTAATGGGTAGTTACAAAGGAAGCAAAGATGAATGATTCAGGAGCTAATGGGCAGTTCACCAGTACTTACTGGGGAACACATAGCCAAGTCTTATTATGGGACTACTGGTTTGTTACCACAGAACCAGAGGATCAATTATCCATGTGGGTTCAGAATAAACCCTGCACCAGTAAGGTCACAACTCGGACATAGTTAATATGACAGCAGTACAAGATTATGACATCAGTTCTTACCACTGATTAGTGGTAAGAATCCAATAAAATCAGTAATCACTAGGAAACAGGTTTTTGACAATTGCAAGATGTGACCCCACTGATACAGGGTTTATTCAGAACCCACATGGATAATGTATCCTCTGTTTATGTGGTAACAAGCCAGTAGTACCCTAATAAGGCTTTGCTGTGTGTTCCCCAGTAATTACTGGTTAACTACTGTTTAACTTCTGATTTGTTACCATGATAACTACCCATTAGTTCTTGATTAGTTCCTCTTCATTTACAAGGAAACTAACCAGTAGTCCCCTAATAAGGCTTGGCTGTGTTTTC
>JBBPBX010069695.1:0-15077 GCA_038048925.1 Garcialebias charrua
CACAGGGACACATATAGAGACAAACGAGACAAACAATCATTCACTCTCTCACTCACACCTAGGGACAATTTAGAGTCACCAATCAGCCTAACATGCATGTTTTTGGTCTGTGGGAGGAAACCGGAGTGCCCGGAGGAAACCCACGCATGCACGGGGAGAACATGCAAACTCCACCCAGAAAGGCCCCCAGACCGGGATTGGAACCGGCAACCTTCTCGCTGAGAGGCAGCAGCTCTACCAGTTGTGCCACCGTGCTGCAGGAAATAAAGTAAAAGTATATACTATAAACTGGCGTTGTTTTTGTTTTTACTGTTTATAAGACATTACGCTTCAATAATAAGTTTTATTTTAATAACTACCGGTATATTTACTTATTTAAGCTAATTAGCATTAGTTAACTTATTTCTTTACCCAGATAAACAGCAGGATTTCTGTACCTTTTTGCATTATTATTTTTTTATTAAGAATTTTAACAGTTAATTTTAGTTGTCACAATTTTTTTGCAACTTACATTATATATATAATAAAAATATACAATTTTTAAAAATTGTTTAATATAAATTTGCACGGGCAGCCGTGGCGTAGTGGTAATGGCAGTCGTCCCTCGATAGGAAGGTTGGAGGTTCGAATCCCGGTTCCCCACACCATGTGTCGTTGTGTCCCTGGGCAAGACACTTAACCCCGAGTTGCTCCCGGTAGGACTGGCAGCGCCTTGCATGGCAGACCACCGCTACCGGTGTATGAATGTGTGTATAAATGGGTGGATGTTGGTATTGTAAAGTGCTTTGGGGCCCCTCATAGGGGGCTGGAAAGTGCTATATAAATAAGCTCCATTTACCATTTAAATTGTCTTCAAGATGTTTTAAGACTATAAAATGTGACTTTACCTTTATTTAAAAACATTAATTCAACCTTTATTTATACAGGTTAGTCTGAGCGAGTCATGAGGACTCATTTTCAAGAGAGACCGTTGGATACGTACTGTAACCCCAGATTATGAGTATAGGCGTCAGAGTTATGAGGAGGAGGATGAAAACCATCCAAAGTGATCACTCTCGATCTGAAAGAACTTGTGATGCTTTTAGGAGTAAAAGCAGGGTTAGGACGCAGCATGCTGAGCTGCCGTCAGCTTGAATCCTGAGACATGAGGGGGCAACAGAAAGAGCAGATAAATCACTCACTCTCTTTGCAGATGTCAGAGCTAACAGCAGGGCTGTTTTAAATGACAGAAATTTAAGTGGAACCTCATCTAGAGGCTCAAACGGAGCTCTAATCAATGCACGTAAAACCATTGTTAGATCCCACCGTGGAGCTAGTGGGCGTGACACGGGTCTGTGTCTCCGTACACCTTTCAGGAAAATTTAGGGTGATTAAAAACTGTTCTGTCACTGAAACCTTCATGACAGGAAGAAATTACTACAGCATAAGTCTTAAATGTGCTGAACGATAAATTTCTGCCCATCAGCTGCTGCAGAAATGACAGCATGCAGCCTAGCTGACATGAAATGGCCTCCACGCCTTTCTCCGTGCACTAGCGCTGAAAAGCTGTCCACTTTGATGTGTAAAGCGCTGTGGTGGACGCGGCTCGTGCACCTTGGATCGTACGTACCACATACTGTGGGAGGCCCTGGCTCTCCAAGCGGATCCGTTCAGCAGCCAAACCCAGAGGTGCTAACCTATTTCCGGGTAGTTCCTGATTGCTCCTTCTTACCTGGAGAAGCTCATCCTCCCTCCACTGCAGTTTCCACGGCCGGCCCAACACAAGCTGTAATAGGTTCGGGAACCACGAAGCGTTCTTTCGCTCGGGAGCCACAAGGATGACTGACAGCTCTTCCCCTCGGACTCGACCCGTGGGCTGAGCGGAACCGGAGGGAACGCGTATAGGAGCTTTTATAGCCACGGGCTGTGAGCGAATGTATCCACCCCTAAAGGTAGATCGTCCCGTGGACTCAGTGAGAACCACAGCTGACACTGGGCGTTCTCCTGTGTGGCAAACAGATCCACTGCTGCTCTGCCGAACCTGCTCCAGATCTGAGAGATCAGCTCGGGATGGAGGCTTCAGTCTCCATGGCGAGGACCGTCCCTCGACATGATGTCCGCTCCTCTGTTCAGGACGACTGGATGTACACTGCTCTGATGGAGAGCAGGTGTTTTTGTGTCCAGCACAGCAACTGTCTTGCAATGTGCAACAGCTGGGCTGATCATACACACCCCTGGCGATTTATGTACGCTACTGCCACTTTGTTGTCTGTGTGGATCAGAACATGCTGATCCTACAGCTGAGGAGCAAAATGCTGAATCACTTTTAACACTGTGAACAGATCGAGCACATTAATGTGGGAAGATATATGATCTGGCCACTGTGCTCCCACCGTCTGGGACAGGCACGTCCCCCCCAACCTGACAGGGACGTGTCTGTGAACACTGAGACATGTGACGTAGGCCTGCTGATGGGAACTCCCTCTGACAGAGTGAAGGGGTTTCCCCAGTGATTCAGATCGGCTCCCACGGAGGGAGGACAGAGATCATCCGTCTCTTCCGGCACACTGGATCTATGCGCAGACGGGCAAACCATCTCCGAAGACGTCTCATGTAAAAGCAGGCCCAGTGGAACTACAACGCTACAGGATTTGACACGGCTGAGCTGAACTGACAGAGCGTCGGCTTTCTGCTATGATAATCGAGCTCTCATCATGTTTGAGTTTAGCTCCACTCCCAGATAATAATCATCTGGGACGGGAGAGCAGAACTTTTGTCCTAATTTACGGAAAATCTCAGGTTTTAACAGATCTTTTGCTAAAACTCTGGTCAGTACAGCTGCTTCTTCTCTGGACCGAGCTAATAAGAGCAGATCATCCAGATAAAAGAGGATTCTCATTCCCGCCGTGCGTAATGGCTACAGGGCTGTCTCCGCGCATTTGGAGAACGTGCGTGGGGTGAGGGAGTAACCGAACGGCAGGCGGTTGTATTGAAACAGGACCCACTGGAAGGAGAAGCGCAGAAGTTTTTTGTGTTTTGGGATTATGGAGATGTGAACATATATATCCTTCAGGTCGAAGGAGGTGAACCAGTCCTGTTGGTGATTGATCTCTAGCAGCTGTTTGATTGTCCGCATATGGAATTATCTCCCCATAATCAATTTGTTGAACATGAACAGATCGAGAATGGGTCTTATCACTCACATTTTTCTTTTTTGGAAACAGGAAGTAGCGGAAGTAAAACCCTATGTTTTCCTCTCCGTTGGAGGCTCTGGAGATTACGTTTTTCACCAGGAGTTCCTAAACTTCTGACTGGAGAGACGAGCTCTGTTCTGGAGATGACAGAACCGTCTCTATAATCCCTCTGAATGTTGGGGGTGAGTTGCAAACTGTAGCGTGTAACTCCTGCTGATCAGTCGGTCCATCCACCTGTCCAGGGAACACACTCGCTGCAACTCTGAGTAATGCTCGGAGAGCGGGCGTGCATGTTTTGTTGTGTCATGGTTGTCATGGACATCAACCAAGTTAGAGCCCCTATCGCCATCACTCGCCTCAGTGTTTCTCCGGGGGTGACCCAAAGGGGGCTCAGACCAAAATGGCTGTCTGTACGCCTGTTACGACCGGAAAACAGTCAAAACATATTTATGGACACTGGACACAGAAGAAGTTATAAAAGAAATTTTATTTAACTAAAACTAAGGGCGTCCAAGCTGGTGAGGTCCTTTCGGGCTTCTCCCACCAGGCCTGGAGCATCTTCTCCTGGAACAGCGACCTTAACAAAAATAATAAATTAAAGAAGAAAAGTACACAGGAAAGATGGACAGGTGAGTCTGGCCAAACACAAGAAAACGCCACTTAGGCAAACCCAACCCTGTACAGGGCCGTAGTGCTTCCCCAGGTGACGATCTACCTGTAACAACAAGGCTTACACTAACCAATAAAATAAAAATGCAAAAACTAGGCTACCAACCCTCACCTGTCAAAAGTACAAAATAAAAAGGTAACGAGAGAAAAATAATTAATAGTCCCCCTCTCAGTTGACCACAGTAGTCCTTCTCCAGGACTGTTGAACAAACACTGTCCTCAGTGTCACCGGTAATACTCTCAGTTACGCCTCCTAGGCCTAAACACAGGCACACTCCTCCTAAGTCCAAAGCTTAAGTTACAGCCAGCACTTAAGGTGCCTTAACCTACACAAAACTAGGCTGTCAGAGTCACTTTCAGAGCTCCAAACAGCTCAAGTACTACTCCCTCAGGAGCACACACACCAACAATCAGAGAGGGTGGAGGTCTCTCTGTGTCAGTACACCACACAGCTTCACAACTGTCATTCAACACTCGGTTAGTTACCTTTTAGTGTATCTTCAACAAGTACTTGGTCCACAAGCCAAATCTTGTGTCAAGCTTCCACACTTGATCAGCAAGCCAGATCCTGCTACATCAAGTCTCCACATTGCTCAAAGCACTGTCTGACAAATATAAAGGCAGGGCCTGCAAGGTGAACACCTGTGCTGATTAGGCTTGATTGGAGTAAAAATGTTCTTCCAGAACCAGCAGGTTGCAACAAACTACAGCAGTTGCAGTGAAGAAAAAAACACACATGAGGTGCAGTCAGCTTAGACTGTTAGTTTAAAATACTTAAAACCCTGGGGTACATAACACCCCTATGGCCAGATTTTTAAATGGGGGAAATGTGCAAGTGTCGTATAAGGACACAACAGATCTCCCTTGCAAAAAAAAAAACCAACCTCAGGAACTCAGAGGTGAGAGATTGCATCGGCTACAACATTATCTTTACCCTTTAGGTGTTAGATAGAGATGTTGAATGGTTGTAGTCTTAAGGACCAACTCATTAGTCTTCTATTCTTATTGCGTATCTTGTTTAAAAATATTAGAGGGTTGTGATCAGTAAAAATGATTACTGGGTCACAGGAACCTCCAACATACACTTCAAAGTGTTCCAAGGCTAAAATCAGGGCCAATGCCTCCTTTTCAATAGTTGAATAATGTTTTTGGTAAGTATTCAACTTCTTTGAAAAGTAGGAGACTGGGTGATCTATCCCATCAGTATCCTCTTGAAGAAGGACAGCTCCTACACCAGTGTTGCATGCACAGCTACTTTGAACGGAACATCAAAGTGAGGTGCAGATAACACAGGAGCAGTTGTTAACAGCATCTTTGTTCAAACGCTGTTTGACATTGATCACTCCATTTAAAACTCACTTTAGGACTAAGAAGGTCCGTCAGAGGAGCTGCTACAGAGGAAAAGTTTTTACAAAACCCTCTGTACTATCCAATCATAGCCAAATATCATCTCAGTTCTGTTCGGAACTGCGACGATATTTGGCTATGATTGGCAAAGGCAGAAATTTCCTGACCACGTTCACTTAGAGGCACTTGCCAGTATCCTTTTAATAGGTCAAGTGTAGTCACAAACTGTGCAGCTCCAACATGGTCTACACAGTCTTCCATCCTGGGTAACAGTCTGGTTTTGTTACAGCGTTGACCTTTCTGTAATCAGTACAAAATCTGTCACTTCTACCCTGTTTAATGACTAACAGACATGGCGAGCTCCAGGCACTATGGCTAGGTACTACCAATCCATTATCCAGCATGTACTGAACTTGTTCTCTTAATTGTTGTCGTTTCTTAGGATATACTTTTTTTTAAGGGTGCTGTTTTATTGGCTGGACTTCACCCACGTCGATGTCATGTTGTATTACTTGTGTTTGAGATGGAGTATCTGAAAACAGACAGTTATTCAAGGCGATTAACTGTTTCAAGTCTTCTTTTTTTATCATCAAGATGAGTAAACAACACATCTAAGTGTGCTAGATAGTGAGAATTAGGGAGCTTCACTTCCATTTTCACATGAGGGAAACTGTCTTCCTCATTTTCAGCGCTTTCAGCACCAGAGAGTTCCAGCTTGTTTTCGACAAACTTAGACACTTTAACAGCACACACTGAATCCATATGGTTGTTGTCCTTTGATTCAATATATGGTTTGATCAACATGACACAACCTTGAACCACGTTTCCTATCAGGAGTATCCATCCATCCATCCATCCATCTTCTTCCGCTTATCCGGGGTCGGGTCGCGGGGGTAGCAGCCTAAGTAGGGAGGCCCAGACTTCCCTCTCCCCAGCCACTTGGAGCAGCTCCTCCGGGGGAATCCCAAGGCGTTCCCAGGCCAGCCGAGAAACATAGTCCCTCCAGCGCGTCCTGGGTCTTCCTCTGGGTCTCCTCCCGGTGGGACATGCCCGGAACACCTCACCAGGGAGGCGTCCAGGAGGCATCCTAACCAGATGCCCGAGCCACCTCAACTGGCTCCTCTCGATGTGGAGAAGCAGCGGCTCTACTCCGAGTCCCTAAGCGACTACAGAAAATAAAAAGCCCAGAGTAGCTTATGATGAGCGGACTTGGCAACTATGCTCACAGACACCTGTGATTATCTGAGGGGAACAGAAAAGTAACATTCATGAAACAAAAACAGTTTTATCTTGGTCATCCAGAGAGGTTCAGTTCATGTTTTCAGATTCTGAGTAGGGTCTGTTACTGCGAGGTGAAGTGAGAGGAACTGGATGTTTTTATAGCAGTCGCATAGGATGTTGATAAAACGCGGAATATATTTGGATTTAATGCAAAATAAATGGGAAGTAGAGAAAGTATTACCGGTATACTGCATTGAATTACAATTATTGACTATTTAAACTTTTATAATAAGCTTGTTAATTTAAATTAACAACCATAATCAGATCAAAATTAAGTTTAGGCATTTTAGGATAACAAGTCTTAGACAAATTTAGCAGAAATCTATTTTTAGACTTGCCAGTAAATTCTGTCTTTTAAAGGTTTAACTAAATTGATAAAACTTTGACACTTATAAAGAATAAAAAAATATATATTTTTGTCAAATAGATTTTTGACCAGATTATAAGTTGAAACGCTCAGTTTAAATTCATCATTTTAAAACGATTTTTGCATACATTGAAAATGTTTTATCAATTTTAAAGAGCTGTTACACAGTTAAGTAGATTTTAAGAGCTGTTTCCTTTAAAGAGTTATATAATGTGACTGAAATGATTAATAATAAAAATGCTTTATTAGAAGTAACTTTTCAGCAAGTAGGTTAAATACGCACAAGAATCCAGCCAACTCGCCAGGAGTGAAAGACACATTTCACTGTTAAAACCTAATTTTGATATTGATTTGCATAAATTATGACCATTAATGGCAAAAAGAGGTCTGGTAAATTTGAAAGGGAATTAGAATAACATATCATTTGACCATACAATGCATAATCTTTGACAGCAGTAAGAGTTGTTTTTATTTCAAACAGATTGGGGCTGTGTATACAGTAATAATAATATGGAATATTAAAACGGGAAGTACCACTCACAGACACGCCTTGACTGAATACACATTTTTTATTTTAATCAATACTTTTCTATTTAGGACATAATTTGGATCTCAGTTTATAATAAGTGAGAATTGGACTTGTAAACATTGAAACTTGGAACCACAGGGCAAAATCATCCAGCCCATGCTTTAACTTTTGATAAGTAAACCACTGAAAAGTGGTAAAATTTCTAGTTTCAGGTTAAATTGACAATTTTACTCATACGTAAATTAATGATTTTAGATCTGTTATGCAGATCAGATTAAAAGGATGCCTCTGTTGAAAATTCACTTTTATGTTGATGAACATTTTAAAATTCCATTGTGCAAACCAGAATTACAGAGGTGGCTCTATTCAAGGTAAATGCTTATAGAAATAACATGATTACTTTGAACCTGGTTTGTTAAGGATTTTTACATTTTTCTATTTTCTCATTTTTTATTTATTTTAGAAGCAGCCTCACGATGTTTGTGGAGCGGAAAACGTAAGTCTGAAGGACCTCACGACACTTTGCAGAACACATAGTTAGTAATACATATATTAAGATAGGGTCATGTCAAAGAACACATGCAGCGTCTGAATTTTTGAATCACAAACTACTGTGGTTATTGATTGGATCGGATCAGATTTGATATTAAGGGCGTGTCCAGAACTGGCTCACTGACTTCACCGAGAACACCATGACTGGACTCCCAGGCTGCCCTGCTCAAAATAAACATTCGAGGGGCTTAAAAGGCTATGGCACTGGACGAGGACGGTGCACTGGACTTTTATCCAAGCAAAAGACTGTCCACAAAGACTGTCCACAAAGATAAGATAAGAGACTGTCAGCAAAGCAAAGGCAAAGATTTTGTCAAAAACCTGTCAGAACAAGGTCATCAAACACACATGACCAGAATATGCGGTCACTGGATGCTCTGACAAGAGTGGTCTGAGCACATTCTCCAACAAGAAAATGAGAACAGGTCCTGAAGTCACCCACGCCAACTGTCCAGCTGAAGGTCATGCCCCCCGTATGGATCTGTGAAGATCTGTCAATGCCCTGGTATAGTATTTCAAATCTGCAGTCTGCTATGATTAATTTTTTTAAATAAAACACATATGCTCATGAGATGGCCTGCTAGGGCAAGGCCACAAAATTTGTAGTTTATATTGTACTTATGTGGGTCTGACGACTTATTTTTCCGCTTCCAGTAACTTCGTGATGGTACAGAGATAATGATCCCAGCTCATAACCCTGAAACAAGTTAATGTTTATATTTTCTTTTGCAGATTAAATTTGTGTCTCCACAAACATTCATGCAAAAGTTTTGTGGAGCTGAAGGAAGGATAGCAATTGTCCTTGAACTGAGTGCATTTTGGTGGGTCTGGTTTTCCACAAGGAATTGATTAAGACAGGAAAACAAAAAATGACTAAAGAAATAAGGGAATATTAGAAAGTGTTCCTAGAAATAACTAATAATAATAAAGAATATATCACTAATAACATTGAAGATGGCTCATAAAAGGAAACAGCTCATTCATTCATTGATCATCAGTTGTACAAAAATAACTTTTTAGATTTTTATATTCAAAAACATAGCCATTTAAAGGATCATTTAAGAAGCACGTTGTACTGTAGGATAAATCAGATAAACCTACAAACCACATTGCTTTTATATATGTTGTTTAATAAACAGGTACTGTATATGTCGTTTAATAAACAGGTATTTATTTTTAACAGATCCAAAGAGAAAAAAGATGGGGGACGCCCTGGAGATTGGATCTATTCAAAAGGTTGATTTGAAAGGTTGATTTTGAAATGTGGTGGTTCTATATTTTTAAAACACGACTGACTCTGACTATAGACTGGACTTATTTTGAGCACATGAACCACATGTTTGTATTGTAAATTCTTTATTACTACAGCGCTGTATGTCTATATGTATGTCTATATTATGTATATGTATGTCTGTCTGTATGTCTATATGTATGTCTGTCTATATGTATATATGTATGTATGTCTATATGTATGTATGTCTGTCTGTACGTATATGTCTGTCTATGTCTGTATGTATGTTTAGACTTTTTCTACAGACTATGAAAAAGGTAAAGTATTTTAAGTGAGTATAAATCGTCTCCTGTCTCCTGCTACAATGATCATGCTAATTAAGAATAACTTACTAATTAAAAACTAACCTCAAATCAAAGTGAGTGATTGCTCATTTTCACTGAAGAATGAAATCATTTGTTGTTGTGTTGTTTTTTGCCATTAAATACAAATGTTTTAGATAGTAAGAATGGAATTTTATTTTAAGTTTAAAGAAACAATTATTATTATAGCCAATTACAGAATTTAGTTTAAGTTAACAGATTTGACTCACTAAGGAGTTACCCACAGTTTGACCTTCCCCAGACCACAAATGGCTCATGGGATCCACAGGCCTTAGTTTTATTTAACAATTTGCAAGTTTTTTTTGGTGTCCAGTTCTCCTCTCAAAAGACTACAGGTTTCCGGAACTCCTTCAGGGGGAGTTGCCAGTGATGCCAGTGAATCCCGCCTTGAAACGAGGTCCTGCTAGGGACGGCTGAAAACGAGGGTGAACGGGACCCCAACAGGTGGTGGAAAGGACGCGTCATCTTCTCGAGAGAAAAAGCAGCAGCTGTTACATCTGAGTGACCGGTGCTCCCCTGAAAAAGAAGTTTGGAACAATCGCTGAGCCAGATTTTGAGATGGATCTGGTCAGAGCAAAGCTCCCCACTTTGTCAGGATGTGGCTTGACTACCTTATGCCACACACAATTCAGGTTTGCGACCTGCTACTGTGCCCGCAATTCATGCCTGAATGGACTAAACACCCAGGAACAGGCAGCTGGACAAGACTACATGACACCACACTGTCTGAAGAAGTGAATGATGCCCTCCGCCCACAGGGCGCACAAAAAGCTCTCCCCAAGAAGAAAAAGACCCGCACAGAAACTCACAGAAGAAAAAGACTTGAACAAAAGCTCCCCCCCAGAAGAAAAAAAAACTCTTCTCCCCCCCAGAATGAAATGAACTTATTCCACAGACATAAGCTTTCCCCCAAGCAGAACTGGACTGATCTCGTAAGCAAAAGCTTTCCCGCAGAAAAACTGGACTTATTCCACACACAAAAACTCTTCTCCCCCCCAGATGAAATGGACTTGTGCCCAACAATTTCTGCCACAAACAAATCCCCAAGGAACAGAAAGAACGTGTTCTGAAAACGGGACACTCCCTCCCCAGGAAAGACACTGAACTTACCCTCCCACACCAGAAAAAGATGGATGCTGTGAAGAAGAATGTTTGATCTATTTCATTTTTTAAGTTCAAACCGGTTGTTTTTACTTTCCTGGGCAATAGTTGATATCAAAGAAGTTTCAAACTTATTTTATTTTTGTGCCCATAAAGGGCTATTTTGTTGTGTGTTTGAGAATTATTTCCCACATCTTTGAAAGTGTATAAGCTCTATTTAATTGTTTAACACAACAAATTAGATTGGTTCTTTATTTGGTTAAAAGAAATTAGATTGGTTCTTTTTTTGGTTAAAAACAAATTAGATTGGTTCTTTTTAAAACAAATTAAAATAGATTATTTCTTTTATTTGTTTAACACAAATAGATTAGTTATTTATATATATATGTTTATTTTCAAAAGTTCTATTTCTTTGGAAAAAACTTGGTTTTTGTGGGTAAATAGACTAATCCATGCTAAATATATTATTCCTTTTAAAACTTTTGACATAAGCCATGAAGTGAGACCATACTCACTGCAAAATTCTCCTCAAATCTTTATTTCTCTCAAACATTGAAATAAGTCATGAAATATGACAATCAACAGAGTTCTCCAAAACTTTATAATCTCTCAAACCATCCTAAAAAGGTGATCCTGAGTTTTTTCAGGGCGTTACTGTGGAGGCACGGGACGGTGGTGTGAGTTTTTTGCCTCTAATTAGAAATTCGGCCTCAGGGGTTGTTTTCCGCACCGCTCACATAATTGATAATGATCAGTTTATATATGATAAAGAGGATGAAATGATGGAGATGTTCAATATTTATCATCTAAAACTAATTACTCTGACACCCAGCTCACTTATATCAAATATTCTCTGTTCCCTTTAAACACTTATATTTGATAGTACAAACATGTTGTTTGCTTTTCTCCTTGATACAGAAAAGACAAAGTCTTCTAGCCTTGACAATATTTGGATTAGATGTTCTTGTTTGATCAGAACCATGACTTGTTTGTTTTATCTGTAAGACGTCAGAGCTTGTCAAAACTCCACCTGCTTCTTGTTTAAATAGCTTGTCATGTCCAGTACAATTCGGAATTGTGCTGAACAATGTATTTGAGACCAAACTAAGTTTCAAAAGACATTAAAAAGCCTTCCCCTTTGCAAAGTTGTTTGTCTGATTTAACACTGTTCTCTTGTTTATATTGTGTGGTTTTTATTAAGGTAACAGGGGTTTAAAATCCCCATCAAACCAGTAGCCAGTGAAGGGAGGCCAAGACTGGTGTAATGTGCTCTCTTTTGCGTGTGCTGGTTAAAAATCGGGCAGCTGCGTTCTGAACCAGTTGTAATCGTGCAATGGTGGCTTGACTGACGCCAAACAGAAGTGAATTGCAGTAATCAAATACTGTAACAGCTAAATGTGATAGAAAAACAAATAATACAACCAAAGCAGCAAAGTAATATTTAAAGAATCAAGAGTCCAAACCTAAAAAAAATATTGGAAGTTCTGTTTTATTTATTTTTTAACAAGAAAACATCAATTTTTTTATTGTAGAGGGGTCAGAATTTAAAACGTATTCTGGAACCAGCTAACAGGAAAGCATTCAATTTCCTGGATCTGGTCCGAGATCTATTTTTATGAAGTCTTCGTTCCAAATAAAAATTTTCAAACCATGTCTTGTTTGGTGCACTGTAGAATATGGTAAATGGAGCTTATTTATATAGCGCTTTCCAGCCTCCTATGAGGGGCCCCAAAGCGCTTTACAATACCAACCATCCACCCATTCATACACACATTCATACACCGGTAGCGGCAGACTGCCATGCAAGGCGCTTTCCAGTCCTACCGGGAGCAACTCGGGGTTAAGTGTCTTGCCCAGGGACACAACGACACATGGTGTGGGGAACCGGGATTCGAACCGCCAACCTTCCGATCGGGGGACGACTGCCATTACCACTACGCCACAGCCTGTTGCAGTGAATAATAAATCAATTAATCGCGTCATAAATGTAAATATCGACCTCATTTTCATTTATCGGCTTTATCGTTTCTTCGTGTCTCTCTACTGAAAACACTGGATGACAAAAAGCTCAACTCTGGTGCTCTTCACTGACCCCTCCCTTTTGTAATGATTGAATGAATTATGTTTGTCCACTAGATGGCAAGCATGAGTTTATGTGAATGCATAAATGTAAAGAAAGAACAACAGAAGTGGTTAGTCAATGAGAGACACCTGTGAGCAACCTGTGTGAGCAGCTTCACAAAAGATACTATAATAAAAGTGTCTGGAAGATACACAACGTCTGGTTAATTTCAAACACAAATATAACACCTTTCTCTTTAAAATCTGTTTTAATGATCCAAAATCACATTTTTGGATCATTAAAAGCAGCTAAACTGAGAAGTTTTAGCTACACTAAAAGGCCGACCTCAGGAAAAAGCCTCCATCTTGTCAAAGCTCCAAAATTCACGGCTGAAACCTGTGCCTTCGTGTAAAAAGTTGTTTTTCTCTGCAAAAAGAAGCTGAGAACTTGTTTACTGATTTTTTTATCACAAGCTTTGTGTGACTAATGCAATGCTAAAGAGCTCAAATCACACCCAGCAGGAGCCAAGATGGTGTAGTGGCAGGGCTTTTGACTTGGGACCCGAAGGACGTGGGTTCGCGGCCCGGCCACTACACACCTTGGGGTGTCTATGAGTGCACACCTAATTCTCCAGCTCCCCGTGCGCCTTCTGGCTGCTCACTGCACCACCTGGTGGTGGTTGGGTTAAATGCAGAGACGAATTTCGTCTGTGTATGGGAAACATACACAGATGACAGACAAACACATTATTATTATTATTATCCTCCATTTTGAAACAAAAAAAAGGAGGGAGAGACAGCCCATATTGTGTCAAGGGGCCTCCCTCCCATTTGTCTTAAAGAGACACGCTGCTCGCTCCCTCACTATCCATCTTTAGGTTCAACAAGTCTTATACTGCCATCCAGTGGTTAAAAAAGGTACTACACACAAATTAACCTACATTTCTTCTTAAAATTGACAATTACTAATGTCAAATTTCAAACAATATTATCGTTTATCACAATAATTTGTGAGACAATTAATCACCCAGCAAAATTTGCTATTGTGACAGGCCTACTAGTGGTTATGCTGTAATACAAAAGTGTCGTCCCAAAGTGTTGTAACAAAATTGGGAGTACAACATTTTCCAAAATGTCTTAGCATAGACATTGGAGGCCTCGTCCAGCTCTGACTGAAACACTGGAATTGTTTCACATATGTGAATTTTTATACATGTTTAAAAAAAATCCCAACCCCCCTCCTAACTGAGTTGTCAGAGCTTGACTGCCATAAAACATAAACATCTTTAGTTGGATGTTTTTTGTGTGTGCAAGTAAATCTGTTGTATTTGGAACCATTTTTAAGTATTAATTGCTGCCATGGAGCAGATAGTAATCACTGTGCAAGAGGCTGGGTACACCATGGACAGGTTTCCAGTCCATCATAGGGACGCTTGGGGACAAACAAGACAAACAACCATTCGCTCTCTCTAGGGACAGTTTTTTTTCTCGCCCTCTTGTTCTGTTTGGCAATGTGGCACTCAGAAGTATTGTCTGAGTGTCGAGGTGATGCCCAACAGATTTACTTTCACAAGCAGAGCATTATGCCTGGCCTTAATGCTCCACTTGATATATATAAACAAAACTTTATTAGAATTTGCTTTGGGTTTGTTTCAGATGTAATGGACATAGGGATGAAAAGACAAAGAAGAAAACAAAGGTAGTAAAGTGAGAGAAGGGTTAAAAGTGAAAGAATGTGATAGGAGTAGAGGAGAGAGAGAGGTATAAAGAGAACACACATCAACATCATTGAAGTCTGCCTCTAGACAAAACCGAGAAACCACAACAACAAAACAACATACAGTATACAGTGATACTTATAACATCATTAGAAAGTATTTTATACGGTACATGGTTATACAAGATGTATTTAGTAGCCACCACAACCCAACTGAGTGTGTATATGATAAACACCTGAATCTAAGCACCTGTGTGAGCATGCTTGTCTCTATACGATTTCCCCTTAAGAATGTTCAATAGTGGGTGGGGACCCACAGATCCGCACCCACAGGACACAATGGTAACACAGGGAGGACCGGAGCCACAGACACACAGCGGCCCCTAAGCCCGGAGCCCCGGGAGTCCCCCAACAGAAACAACTGCATCCCCCCAGAGAGAGGCAGAGGGAAGCCCCGGGCTACCCCCAGGAACCACAAATCCTAGAGGCTGCAGCGACGAGCCCACAGGCCCCACCTGCCAAGGCCCAAAGCCCACCCACAGTCCAGATCCCAACCAGGAGGCCTATCCCCCCCACTCCCTGCCCTTGACCCCAAATGTCAAACAGAGAACGGGTGTGTAAGAAACAAAAATAATAATAATAAAAATATATATATATACTGTATTT
>JBBPBX010069697.1:0-18786 GCA_038048925.1 Garcialebias charrua
GCATAAGTGAATAAGGTTCCTCCAATAGAACATTTAGTAGCGATTGTGAAGCATCAGAGATCCGTCCCCCCAAAGCCCGAGACAGACGAAGGGGCGATCAAAGCCCAAGACCCCAGGAAGGACCCCGAGCCCAGAGTCCCCAGGACCACCCGAACAGGACGAGCCACTCGTCCACTCCCCAGATCCGACCAAGGGGAAGAACCGGACGAACCCCACCAGGGACCACACACAATGACCCCCCGGGGTCAACAGCGACAAATACACAGGCCCCCGCCGGAGCCCGCTGCACCGACGTAGCCCCAGGGCCGGTCACCGAGGCTCGGGCACCGGGGACGCCCATCCCTCAGGTCCAGACCCGACAGGACCAGAGGACCCGAGCCAGCCACCAGGCCGAGCCGACAAACGCCCAAGCGCCCAGCCCCAGATAGTGAGGGCCCCAAGCACGCCCGCAGGCAGAGGAACACCCACCAGGGGGCCACGTGGCAGGAGCGCGACACTAGGTAGCCTCAGAAGTATCAGAGAGGGGGCAGTCCAAGTCCCAGCCTGACACTTAAACATTCATACACAGACACACTCATTCAGACCCACCCTCATCCTCACCCTCAGTCACAGAAAGACAAACAATAACGACACGCTCCATTCATAATCCCGAAGCACACTCTATACCCCCTAGGTCCAAGACATGTACCTGCTCCCTACATGGGGCAGCCCACATCCAAACCCAGGAGGTAGACCCATTCATTCTGGGGTGGAGAGCAGCAGACGTCCAAGATCCGGCCCACCCCGCGCCCTGCCGACAGGACAGGACAGGACACCCGAGCCCAAGCAGCCCCAGAGGGAGCGCACTGCCAGCCCCGCCCACGGCGAACCCGCAGGCCCCGAACCCCCCCACACCCCAGCACAACCCCTGACGGCCCACCCCCAGAATGTCCGCAAGGCAACCAGGGGGGTAAGAGAAAAATAAATAAATAATATATAAATAAATACATAATAAATAAAATTGAATATATATATATATACAGGGAACCCCCGTGTTACGAACGAGTTCGGGACCTAAGAACGGTTCGCAGCTCGATTCTGCCGTAGGTAGGGGGTGAAAATTATTTTTTTTTAAAAATTATTCATTCATTCATTCATTCAACCTTTATTTATCATGCTAACGGAGCGCGCGCACACATTTAAGCATGTACAGTAGTGTACTGTAATGTTAAACATTGCTATTCACATTTACAGAATAAATAAAAATATATTTTCTTACTTTGAGATGGTCAAAGCCGACATCTTAGGTTGCCATGCGTTGATTGTTGTCGGGCCGAGCAGCGCGGCGGCCGGCCAGTGAACCACCGCAGCTGCTCCAGACCTGTGTTAGCTAGCTGGCTAGCTTCTGCTAGCCAAGCCATGAGCTGGTGTTGGAGCGGCGGCGCGATCAATCTGCAGCTGCTGCTGCTGCCTGAGACATCCACAAAGTTCACAGAGACGTTTCCAGCTCGTAATTAATCCATATGAAGCCATCCTGGTCACCAGTCTTCGGCCGGCTACCGTGTTAGCTCCCGTGTTAGCTTCTGGAGCTAGCCAGGCCAGAGCCTGGCCGGAGGTGTTCGCGCAGCGGCCTGGCACGATCAGCGATAAATCCGCTGCTGCCTGAGACATCCACAAAGTTCACAGAGACGTTTCCAGCTCGTAATTAATCCATATGAAGCCATCCTGGTCACCAGTCTTGGGCTGGCTCCCGGGCAGCTAACCTAAAATGGCGTCCGGTGTTCTGTGACCGGAGACCCCAGTGACTGAACCTAAAATGGCGTCCGGTGTTCTACATTAATTTGTGACCGTGTAAACTGAAGACCTACTTCCTGTTGCCCAAGATTGCTCAAAAATGATCAGAAATGATCTTTTTTATCATAATTATTATTTATAAAGCCTTTAAAACAACCACAGCTGCAACAAAGTGATGTACACATGAAATTAAGAACATTTAAACACAAAAAAAAAATAATTATATTTTTTTTAATACAGTAATTTCATATTTTTATTAAATATGATATGTTCGTAGGTCCCGTTGTTCGTAGGTCGATGGAGTCGTAAGTGGGGGGTTACCTGTATATATATATAAATATATATATATATATATATATAATATATATATATATATGTAGCGCCCCCTAGCGTCTTTGGCATTAATGAGGGTGGCTAACCTGAGTTATTTAATATCAAGTGGTATCTCTACCAGTAAACTCTGAATTTTAACCAGTATAACACAGAAGAATAAACATATGCTTTAAACACATGAACAGTTTAATAAACAATTTAAATAAACAACAGACCACTCTTTTTATTTTACAATTAAACTGAAATGATACTTTTTAACCCCTTTTAAATAAAGAAAGGAAACTTAATGCCGGCTACTAAACAAATATAGTTTGGGTCGTTGCAGGCCTGATGTTGGTGCACTTGCGCTAACATTCCCCTTCAACCATGTCCCCGATCACCTGAAAACCTCCGTCTCCTGGAGGTCAGTCTCGCCAGTAGTCCGTCTGCTTCCGTCCAACGTCCTCAGCAGGGTTTGAGAATCCTTGCCTCCGTCCTCGCGTCTCTCTCTCTTAGCTGGCGAGCCGCCAACCGTTGGTGAGTCACGTGAGCGGTAGCCCCTCAACTGGCAGAGTAACGGACAGTTCTCTGCTGGCAAGCCGCCAACCGTTGGTGAGTCACGTGAGCGGTAGCCCGTCAACTGGCGGAGTAACGGACAGTTCTCTGCGGGGTTGCTCACCCAGTCCTCGGCGGCGGCTGTCTCTGCTGGCTAGCCGCCAACCGTCCAACAAGTACCGCAGCGATAGCCACTGAGCTAGTGGCGTCACGAACTGTTCTCTGCTGGCCAACCGCCAACCGTCCGACGAAGCCGTTGGCGAGTCCCGCAGCGATAGCCACTCCACTAGCGGCGTCACGGACAGTTCTCTGCGGGGTTGTTCACCCACGCAGCTCCAACCTCCACAGCTCGGCCGGAGTCCTTCTCTCCCCCTTCAACGGCACAAACGACAGTTCAGCCAAGTGTCTCCACCACGACAGTCCCTTCACTTTCAATGGGAAAAACTAACTCGTTCACCTTCGCGCTCCTCCTTTTATTCTCTCCCGTTCTCTCCCTGCTGGCACAAGCCCCTCCCACACCTCCAAAATAAAATCCCAAACTACTTTTACAAACAGTTATTAAAAACAAACAGTATTAAAAGTACATTAAACTCCAAAACTACTTTTACAAACAGTTATTAAAACAAACAGTATTAAAAGTACATTAAACTCCAAACACAGTATGTTTACATGTTCTATAAAACAAACATTAAACACCATTTACTTATCCATTCATTCACTACTAAATAAAATAAATATGAACTCAAACCAGAGGGTTACATATATATATATATATATATATATATATATATATATATATATACTATATATATATATATATATATATATTATATATATATATATATATATATATATATATAAATAAATACATAAATAAATAAAATTGAAATTAACAAATCAAGACCCCGACACACACACCCCCGTCCCCAAATGTACTGTTGGTGAGTGTTGTTGTAAAGTGTATTTAAAAGGGAAAGAGAAGGAGCAAAGGCTAGCATTGTACCAGTTTCCCCTCCACTCCAACTCTAACCCAGGCCCTAATTGTCTAGATGCATAATGTTGAGTGAGCATAGGCATGGGGGCGAGATTGATGTCATCCCGCCACCCATAGCCATAGTGCTCACTCCATTCCCTATATGTGACTTTTATGAAGATGTTTATGAATGAATGTCTAAAGTGTATATAAAATTGAGTCCCAGGTGCTCTTAACAACAGAGATGTAAAACCATTGCAGCACACCCGAGACCCAAATTCCCTACATGTATTAATTTAAGATGAAGAGGGCGGAGGTGCGTGTTGAGGGATGGGGAGAAAAATATCTGCAGGAACAGTGCTCCCACAGCGAGTCAGCTCCCCCGCTGACCCTGCTTACCCCCCCAGCTCGCCAAGGTCCACCACCTCACTCTGTCCTCACTCCAACTACCTTCATGTCCTCTCTAACTGCATCCATATATCTCCTCTTTGTCTTTTTCCTGGCAGCTGCATTTCTAACATCCTTCTACCAATATACCCACTGTCCCTCCTCTGGACATGTCCAAACCATCTCAGTCTGGCCTCCCTAACTTTATCTCCCAGTTGTTCAACATGTGCTGTACCTCTGATGATCTCATTCCTGATCTTATCCATCCTTGTCACTCCTAAGGAGAACCTCAGCATCTTCATTTCTGACACTTCCAGTTCTGTCTTTTTGCCCATGTCTCTGTCTCCAGACCATACACCACTGCTAGTCTCACCACTGTCCTGAGCAAAAAGACACATGTTCATCTCAAACTATGCCTCCCTCTAGTGGCAGTGTTGTGTACTACAGTAAACCGTTCATCCAGAGGTCACTTCAGAGTATTTTTAAATTATGTATAGATATTAAAAAGACCATAACACCATGACATCTGTTGTGCGTCCTCTAGGAGGCTGTTCCACCCCAACCTGGTGCAGCTGTACGGACTGTGCAGCCAGACGAGGCCCATCTTCATCATCACAGAGTTCATGGAGAACGGCTGCCTGTTGAACTTCCTCAGGCAGCGGCGGGGCAGCTTCAGCCCCGGGTCCTTGCTGAGTATGTGTCTGGACGTCTGCGAGGGGATGGAGTACCTGGAGGTCAACAGCTTCATCCACAGAGACCTGGTAACGTCTTTCTCTACGTGAAACCCTGAAAGCCACGGAGATCGTTTTTTTCTTCCGTACGGTTTTCAGCATGTAACTCGTTCTGCAGTTCTGTTGCCGTTCCAACAATTAATTTCAAAAATCTGTGAACAATGCCGTCTCTGATTCCGCTGCGATGGTCAGCAGCCATCTTGTGTTGAGAATCAGAGAGAAAGACCCCAACCAGTCTGACTGCAGGGTACTGAACGGTGTTCCACAGGGCTGAGTGCTAGCTCCCCTCTCAATCTCTTTATACACAAATGAGTTGCAACACAAAAATAAAGACTTTGCACTCATTAAGTATGCTGACGATGTGGCCCTAGTTGCTGGTTCTACTCCCAGCTCATAGATCAGCTCTCTGCCTAACTGGCAGAAGACTGGTGGGAGGTTCCTCTAATAAATGGGTAAGTCATTTGTTGCTGCCGCTGTGAGCATCCATTGAAACTTAGCCTCACATGACAAACCACTGTCTGCTGAGATGTTTTAGTGTTTTATAAAATAAAGCTTTTTTAAAGGTTTTATGGTTGTGTTTTGTATGTATGAGCCAGATGTCAGTGTCTCCATTTCATGGAATGTTATGGACAATAAAGTTAGTCTGAATTGAATACATCAAGACGTTCAGCTCCTTCAGGACGTCCCTGCTCTGACGTTTGATATTTGTGCAATTTGTACTTTTTGGAACGTTTAGTTTTTTTTTTCGACCTCTTTGAAAATGAATGCAGCTCTCTCCACAGGCTTTTAACGTTTTAGCTGTTTTAAAAAAATCTTCTCATTTTAGCTTCTTTCTGCTAAACAAAACTTTTTACTGTTTTTCATCTACTTTTTAGATATTTTCTGCTAATTTAAGCTTTTTTGTGTGCTAATTTTGGCCTTTTTTAATATAATTGCAACTTTTTTTTGCATCTTTCAGCTCCTTTCTGCTAATTTTAGGCTGTTCTGAGCATTTTCAGCTACAAACCGGATTCCAAAATAGTTGGGACACTAAACAAATTGTGAATAAAAACTGAATGCAATGATGTGGAGATGGCAAATGTCAATATTTTATTCGTAATAGAACATAGATGACAGATCAAAAGTTTAATCTGAGTAAATGTAACATTTTAAAGGAAAAATATGTTGATTCAAAATTTCACAGTGTCAACAAATCCCAAAAAAGTTGGGACAAGTAGCAATAAGTGGCTGGAAAAAGGAAATTGAGCATATAACGAACAGCTGGAAGACCAATTAACACTAATTAGGTCAATTGACAACATGATTGGGTATAAAAAGAGCTTCTCAGAGTGTCAGTGTCTCTCAGAAGCCAAGATGGTAAGAGGATCACCAATTCCACCATTGTTGCGCAGAAAGATAGTGCAGCAATACCAGAATGGTGTTACCCAGCGTAAAATAGCAAAGACTTTTAAGTTATCATCATCAACCGTGCATAACATCATCAAAAGATTCAGAGAATCTGGAACAATCGCTGTGCGTAAGGGTCAAGGCCGTAAAACTCTACTGGATGCTCGTGATCTCCGGGCCCTTAAACGTCACTGCACCTCAAACAGGAATGCCACTGTCAAGGAAATAACAGAATGGGCTCAGGAATACTTCCAGAAAGCATCGTCAGTGAACACAATCCACCGTGCCATCTGAAACTCTACAGTGCAAAGAGGAAGCCATTTCTAAGCAAGCTCCACAAGCTCAGACGTTTGCACTGGGCCAGGGGTCATTTAAAATGGAGTGTGGCAAAATGGAAGACTGTTCTGTGGTCAGATGAGTCACGATTTGAAGTTCTTTATGGAACACTGGGACGCCATGTCATCCGGACCAGAGAGGACAAGGATAGCCCAAGTTGTTATCAACGCTCCGTTCAGAAGCCTGCATCACTGATGGTATGGGGTTGCATGAGCGCTTGTGGCATGGGCAGCTTGCATGTCTGGAAAGGCACCATTAATGCAGAGAACTATGTTCAGGTTCTAGAACAACATATGCTCCATCTAGACGTCATCTCTTTCAGGGAAGACCCTGCATTTTTCAACAAGATAATGCCAGACCACATTCTGCAGCAATCACAACATCATGGCTACGTAGGAGAAGGATCCGGTACTGAAATGTCCAGCCTGCAGTCCAGATGTTTCACCTATAGAGAACATTTGGTGCATCATAAAGAGGAAGGTGCAACAAAGAAGGCCCAAGACGATTGAACAGTTAGAGGCCTGTATTAGACATGAATGTAGAGCATTCCTATTTCTAAACTTGAGAAACTGGTCTCCTCTGTCCCCAGACGTCTGTTGAGTGTTGTAAGAAGAAGGGGGGATGACACACAGTGGTAAAAATGGACTTGTCCCAACTTTTTTGGGATTTGTTGACGCCATGAAATTTTGAAACAACATATTTTTCCTTAAAATGATACATTCTCTCAGTTTAAACTTTTGATCTGTGATTTGTGTTCTATTCTGAATAAAATATTAGATGTTGGCACCTCCACATCATTGCATTCAGTTTTTATTCACAATTTGTTTAGTGTCACAACTTTTTGGGAATCCGGTTTGTACATTTTTTTTTGTTGTTGTTGCCAACGTTCTACTCTTATTTTCCAGCTTGTATCAATAATTACTCTGGTCTAATCACTCACTCTGCGTTTTCCCAGGAAACGACATTTCTCTAGTTGATATTTTTTGCTTTCTCTGAAGGCTGCCAGGAACTGTTTGCTGAACGAAGCTCTGGCGGTGAAGGTGTCCGACTTCGGCATGGCCAGGTACGAGTCCGGCTCCGGTCTCGGCTGCCTTTGAACGAGCCTTCGGGTGTAAAGCGTTTACCTGCTGTCTGTTCAGGTACGTGTTGGACGACCAGTACACCTGCTCATCGGGCACCAAGTTTCCAGTGAAGTGGTCGCCTCCCGAAGTCCTTAACTACAGAAAATACAGCAGCAAGTCGGACGTCTGGTCGTTCGGTGAGTTCTGCCTCTGCGGGACGCGGAGTGGATTTATTCTGATCAGAGTCAAATCTAAATGATCGTCTATGGATTTGATGGCAGTGTAGTGATATAGACCCTCATCTCTGACCTGGATTTACACCTTTTCACATCTCTCTGAACTCTTAGTGGTACACTTTTCTTGAGGCTCTCAAGGAGACGAGTGGACACTATTTTTATTACATTTATTTGAATCAAAACACATATTTCAGAAGAGACTTCTTTTAATTTGTGTTAATTCAGAATTAATTAACAGAATACCTGTTGTCATTATATGATCATGGTTTATGCTTTACCAATGCTGGTCACTTCTTCATATCATGAATCAAAGAACTATGGCAAAGTTGAAAATATGTCAAGTTGTACTTTTTAGAGTTGTTTAGAAATGTTAAGACGTTAATCAAACGCTTAATCAGTAATCTGTATAAGTGGCGACGGGTTTCTGTCACTTTTCTAAACACTTTCACTGAATAATCTTCACTCCTTTAACTTTTGATAACTAATCTGACCTAAACTAAATCCCTCCCGTTCTCTGGGAAACAACCAATGAGTGGAGTGGATTTAACTGGGTCAACTTCCTTTTTTAAGGCTCCACTTCCTGTCTGAGCCTTGAGTCTGCTGGAGTAAGTCAAACCATGTACTTCTCCAAAGAGCTGATTGAACGTCTGTCTAAACGCCAATGACACGTTATCAGCTGGGGTTCATAGCACAGTCCGCTTTTGAGCTGAAAAGCTCCATTTGAATGATTTTTTCTCCAAGGAATGTTCTTATTCTTATAGGGGCGGCCGTGGTGTAGTGGTAATGACAGTCGTCCCCCGATCGGAAGGTTGGCGGTTCGAATCCCGGTTCCCCACACCATGTGTCGTTGTGTCCTTGGGCAAGACACTTAACCCCGAGTTGCTCCCGGTATGACTGGAAAGCACCTTGCATGGTATGGGCAGCACGGTGGCACAACTGGTAGAGCTGCTGCCTCTCAGCGAGAAGGTTGCCGGTTCAAATCCCGGTCCGGGCCTTTCTGGGTGGAGTTTGCATGTTCTCCCCGTGCATGCGTGGGTTTCCTCCGGGTACTCCGGTTTCCTCCCACAGACCAAAAAACATGCTTGTTAGGCTGATTGGTGACTCTAAATTGACCCTAGGTGTGAGAGTGGATGGTTGTTTGGTGTGAGTGAGACAGGTCCCTCTTGTAAATGAGTCCCCGTGACTCAACGAGGCTAGCCTGTATAAATAAAGGTTGAATGAATTGAATGAATGAATGAAAGTCTGCCGCTACCGGTGTATGAATGTGTGTAGCATTCAATGTGTGTAGCACTTTGAGATTTTCACTAATGAAAAGTGTGTTAAAAATTGAATTCATTATTATTATTATTATTATTATTATTATTATTATTATTCTGAAAAGCTGAACCAGAACCCATCATCATCACTCTGACTGGTTTGACGCCGACGTTGGTACACAGAAAGTGTAAACACCGGCGACCTGGTGTTGGACAGAGCTGGACGAACAACTATCTCTGTCCATCGTCTGGAAACCCTCTCTTACCATCAAACAAAAATTGCTCCCGGTAGACTGGAAAGTCTACAGTAGTTATATGAAATCAAAATCAGAGCTAACCTTGATACAAATGTTTGATGTAATTTTATGACTCTGTTATTAAATGGTTCATCTCATGTTGAACCAACATAAGTAACGTTTCCTGTCAAATTACATCTTGCCTAGTCACAATTCATGTTTAAATCCTAAGAAGAGAGAACTCGTTAATATGAAATGCTAAGATTTGTCTGGTGTAAACCTATTCATTCTTACATTTGGAATATTGTACAGTCAGTAAAATTGACTAGTGCATATATCCTACAGCAGCAACACGTCTTTCTGCCTCCACATGATTTTATCTTTGATCTTAGCTGATATCATTATTGATTTTACTTGATGTTATCACTTGTTTTATTTTATTTATTTTTTAAGCAAGCCTAATCTGCATCCACATGATTTTATCTTTGATCTTAGTCGATATTATTATTGATTTTATTTGATTTTATCACTTGTTTTATTTTGATCTTTGCTTTGTTGCACTTTGTAGCACTTTGAGATTTTTATTAATGAAAAGTGCATTATAAATGGAATTCATTATTATTATTATTATTAAAAAGTTGGGACAGGAGCAACAAGCGGCAGTGAAGGTGTAAAGACAACAGCTGGAGGAGCATTTTGGAGGACTGGGTCTAAAAAGAGCAGTTCAGACGTAAAGATGGGCCGAGGTTCAGCAGTCAGTCTGAAACCAGTGGAATCACTTCAGAATAAAGCTCTTGAATGGATCTCCACCATCTCCAGGTCATAATCTGATCCACAGATTAGAAGAATCTGAAGAAATCTCTGAGCTCCAAGGACGAGGCTGAAGGTCAATGATGGTCGTGATGTTCGAGCCCTCGGGAGGAGTTGGTAAAGGTTCATGGATGAAATTAACGTGAGTTCAGAGGAGCCTGCAGGAGAACCTGATAACTCCAAGGACGCCTCCGAGTCTGTCAGCTGGGAGGCCGAGGTCGTCTTGACCTGCCATGTCCGAGAAGAGTGTGTTATAAAACACTTCCTGCCTCACTGTCCGCTGCAGAGCTTCATGACCGAGAACAAGCATGGAGTTTCTCCTGCTGTGAACTCTGGAAGTCAAGACCGGGTAAAAATCTTCTCGTGTCCTCAGAAAATCTTCTTGTGTCCTCAAAGTGGCTGATGTGAGTGAGAAGACGATGAAAGGACATTTTTTAATCCAACGGGCCGCTGCATTAAAACCTCCAACAACTGGTCTCCTGAAGTCCTCCAAAACCTCCAACATTTAGTCTCCTCAGGCCCTCCAAAACCTCGAACAACTGATCTCCTCAGATCCTCCAAAACTTCTAACAACTGATCTCCTCAGATCCTCCAAAACTTCTAACAACTGATCTCCTGAGGTCATACAAAACCTTCAAAAACTGGTGGTCTCAGGTCCTTCAGTACCTCCAACAACTGGTCTCCTCAGGTCCTCCAAAACCTCAAACATTTGGTCTCCTGAGGTCCTCCAAAATCCTCAATTACTGGTCTCCTCAAGTCCTCCAAAACCTTCAACAACTGGTTTCCTCAGGTCCTCCAAAACCTTCAACAACTGGTCTCCTCAGGTCCTCCATATCCTTCAACAACTGGTTTCCTCAGGTCCTCCATATCCCTCAACAACTGGTTTCCTCAAGTCCTCCAAAACCTTCAACAACTGGTTTCCTCAGGTCCTCCAAAACCTTCAACAACTGGTTTCCTCAGGTCCTCCAAAACCTTCAACAACTGGTCTCCTCAGGTCCTCCATATCCCTCAACAACTGGTTTCCTCAGGTCCTCAATATCCCTCAACAACTGGTTTCCTCAGGTCCTCCAAAACCTTCAACAACTGGTTTCCTCAAGTCCTCCAACATTTGGTCTCCTCAGGTCCTCCATATCCCTCAACAACTGGTTTCCTCAGGTCCTCCAAAACATTCAACAACTGGTCTCCTCAGGTCCTCCATATCCCTCAACAACTGGTTTCCTCAGGTCCTCCATATCCCTCAACAACTGGTTTCCTCAGGTCTTTCAAAACCTTCAACAACTGGTTTCCTCAGGTCTTTCAAAACCTTCAACAACTGGTTTCCTCAGGTCCTCCAAAACCTTCAACAACTGGTTTCCTCAGGTCTTTCAAAACCTTCAACAACTGGTTTCCTCAGGTCCTCCAAAACCTTCAACAACTGGTTTCCTCAGGTCCTCAATATCCCTCAACAACTGGTTTCCTCAGGTCCTCCAAAACCTTCAATAACTGGTCTCCTCAGGTCCTCCATATCCCTCAACAACTGGTTTCCTCAGGTCCTCCAAAACCTTCAACAACTGGTCTCCTCAGGTCCTCCATATCCCTCAACAACTGGTTTCCTCAGGTCCTCCAAAACCTTCAACAACTGGTCTCCTCAGGTCCTCCATTCAACAACTGGTTTCCTCAGGTCCTCCATATCCCTCAACAACTGGTTTCCTCAGGTCCTCCAAAACCTTCAACAACTGGTTTCCTCAAGTCCTCCAACATTTGGTCTCCTCAGGTCCTCCATATCCCTCAACAACTGGTTTCCTCAGGTCCTCCAAAACATTCAACAACTGGTTTCCTCAGGTCCTCCAAAACCTTCAACAACTGGTCTCCTCAGGTCCTCCATATCCCTCAACAACTGGTTTTCTCAGGTCCTCAATATCCCTCAACAACTGGTTTCCTCAGGTCCTCCAAAACCTTCAACAACTGGTTTCCTCAAGTCCTCCAACATTTGGTCTCCTCAGGTCCTCCATATCCCTCAACAACTGGTTTCCTCAGGTCCTCCAAAACATTCAACAACTGGTCTCCTCAGGTCCTCCATATCCCTCAACAACTGGTTTCCTCAGGTCCTCCAAAACCTTCAACAACTGGTTTCCTCAAGTCCTCCAACATTTGGTCTCCTCAGGTCCTCCATATCCCTCAACAACTGGTTTCCTCAAGTCCTCCAACATTTGGTCTCCTCAGGTCCTCCATATCCCTCAACAACTGGTTTCCTCAGGTCCTCCAAAACATTCAACAACTGGTCTCCTCAGGTCCTCCATATCCCTCAACAACTGGTTTCCTCAGGTCCTCCATATCCCTCAACAACTGGTTTCCTCAGGTCTTTCAAAACCTTCAACAACTGGTTTCCTCAGGTCTTTCAAAACCTTCAACAACTGGTTTCCTCAGGTCCTCCAAAACCTTCAACAACTGGTTTCCTCAGGTCCTCAATATCCCTCAACAACTGGTTTCCTCAGGTCCTCCAAAACCTTCAACAACTGGTCTCCTCAGGTCCTCCATATCCCTCAACAACTGGTTTCCTCAGGTCCTCCAAAACCTTCAACAACTGGTCTCCTCAGGTCCTCCATATCCCTCAACAACTGGTTTCCTCAGGTCCTCCAAAACCTTCAACAACTGGTCTCCTCAGGTCCTCCATATCCCTCAACAACTGGTTTCCTCAGGTCCTCAATATCCCTCAACAACTGGTTTCCTCAGGTCCTCCAAAACCTTCAACAACTGGTTTCCTCAAGTCCTCCAACATTTGGTCTCCTCAGGTCCTCCATATCCCTCAACAACTGGTTTCCTCAGGTCCTCCAAAACATTCAACAACTGGTCTCCTCAGGTCCTCCATATCCCTCAACAACTGGTTTCCTCAGGTCCTCCAAAACCTTCAACAACTGGTTTCCTCAAGTCCTCCAACATTTGGTCTCCTCAGGTCCTCCATATCCCTCAACAACTGGTTTCCTCAGGTCCTCCAAAACATTCAACAACTGGTCTCCTCAGGTCCTCCATATCCCTCAACAACTGGTTTCCTCAGGTCCTCCAAAACCTTCAACAACTGGTTTCCTCAGGTCCTCAATATCCCTCAACAACTGGTTTCCTCAGGTCCTCCAAAACCTTCAACAACTGGTCTCCTCAGGTCCTCCATATCCCTCAACAACTGGTTTCCTCAGGTCCTCCAAAACCTTCAACAACTGGTTTCCTCAAGTCCTCCAACATTTGGTCTCCTCAGGTCCTCCATATCCCTCAACAACTGGTTTCCTCAGGTCCTCCAAAACATTCAACAACTGGTCTCCTCAGGTCCTCCATATCCCTCAACAACTGGTTTCCTCAGGTCCTCCAAAACCTTCAACAACTGGTTTCCTCAAGTCCTCCAACATTTGGTCTCCTCAGGTCCTCCATATCCCTCAACAACTGGTTTCCTCAGGTCCTCCAAAACATTCAACAACTGGTTTCCTCAGGTCCTCCAAAACCTTCAACAACTGGTCTCCTCAGGTCCTCCATATCCCTCAACAACTGGTTTTCTCAGGTCCTCAATATCCCTCAACAACTGGTTTCCTCAGGTCCTCCAAAACCTTCAACAACTGGTTTCCTCAAGTCCTCCAACATTTGGTCTCCTCAGGTCCTCCATATCCCTCAACAACTGGTTTCCTCAGGTCCTCCAAAACATTCAACAACTGGTCTCCTCAGGTCCTCCATATCCCTCAACAACTGGTTTCCTCAGGTCCTCCAAAACCTTCAACAACTGGTTTCCTCAAGTCCTCCAACATTTGGTCTCCTCAGGTCCTCCATATCCCTCAACAACTGGTTTCCTCAGGTCCTCCAAAACATTCAACAACTGGTCTCCTCAGGTCCTCCATATCCCTCAACAACTGGTTTCCTCAGGTCCTCCATATCCCTCAACAACTGGTTTCCTCAGGTCTTTCAAAACCTTCAACAACTGGTTTCCTCAGGTCTTTCAAAACCTTCAACAACTGGTTTCCTCAGGTCCTCCAAAACCTTCAACAACTGGTTTCCTCAGGTCTTTCAAAACCTTCAACAACTGGTTTCCTCAGGTCCTCCAAAACCTTCAACAACTGGTTTCCTCAGGTCCTCAAAATCCCTCAACAACTGGTTTCCTCAGGTCCTCCAAAACCTTCAACAACTGGTCTCCTCAGGTCCTCCATATCCCTCAACAACTGGTTTCCTCAGGTCCTCCAAAACCTTCAACAACTGGTCTCCTCAGGTCCTCCATATCCCTCAACAACTGGTTTCCTCAGGTCCTCCAAAACCTTCAACAACTGGTCTCCTCAGGTCCTCCATATCCCTCAACAACTGGTTTCCTCAGGTCCTCAATATCCCTCAACAACTGGTTTCCTCAGGTCCTCCAAAACCTTCAACAACTGGTTTCCTCAAGTCCTCCAACATTTGGTCTCCTCAGGTCCTCCATATCCCTCAACAACTGATTTCCTCAGGTCCTCCAAAACATTCAACAACTGGTCTCCTCAGGTCCTCCATATCCCTCAACAACTGGTCTCCTCAGGTCCTCCATATCCCTCAACAACTGGTTTCCTCAGATCCTCAATATCCCTCAACAACTGGTTTCCTCAGGTCCTCCAACATTTGGTCTCCTCAGGTCCTCCATATCCCTCAACAACTGGTTTCCTCAAGTCCTCCAACATTTGGTCTCCTCAGGTCCTCCATATCCCTCAACAACTGGTTTCCTCAGGTCCTCCAAAACATTCAACAACTGGTCTCCTCAGGTCCTCCATATCCCTCAACAACTGGTTTCCTCAGGTCCTCAATATCCCTCAACAACTGGTTTCCTCAGGTCCTCC
This sequence comes from Garcialebias charrua, assembly GCA_038048925.1. Lineage (NCBI taxonomy): Eukaryota > Metazoa > Chordata > Actinopteri > Cyprinodontiformes > Rivulidae > Garcialebias > Garcialebias charrua. The sequence continues at coordinate 14,867 of JBBPBX010069697.1, forward strand.
AAAACCTTCAACAACTGGTCTCCTCAGGTCCTCCATATCCCTCAACAACTGGTTTCCTCAGGTCCTCAATATCCCTCAACAACTGGTTTCCTCAGGTCCTCCAAAACCTTCAACAACTGGTTTCCTCAAGTCCTCCATATCCCTCAACAACTGGTTTCCTCAGGTCTTTCAAAACCTTCAACAACTGGTCTCCTCAGGTCCTCCATATCCCTCAACAACTGGTTTCCTCAGGTCCTCCATATCCCTCAACAACTGGTTTCCTCAGGTCCTCCAAAACATTCAACAACTGGTTTCCTCAGGTCCTCCAAAACATTCAACAACTGGTTTCCTCAGGTCCTCCAAAACATTCAACAACTGGTCTCCTCAGGTCCTCCATATCTCTCAACAACTGGTTTCCTCAGGTCTTTCAAAACCTTCAACAACTGGTTTCCTCAGGTCTTTCAAAACCTTCAACAACTGGTTTCCTCAGGTCCTCCAAAACCTTCAACAACTGGTTTCCTCAAGTCCTCCAACATTTGGTCTCCTCAGGTCCTCCATATCCCTCAACAACTGGTCTCCTCAGGTCTTTCAAAACCTTCAACTGGTCTCCTCAGGTCTTTCAAAACCTTCAACTGGTCTCCTCAGGTCTTTCAAAACCTTCAACTGGTCTCCTCAGGTCTTTCAAAACCTTCAACTGGTCTCCTCAGGTCTTTCAAAACCTTCAACTGGTCTCCTCAGGTCCTCCATATCCCTCAACAACTGGTCTCCTCAGGTCTTTCAAAACCTTCAACTGGTCTCCTCAGGTCTTTCAAAACCTTCAACTGGTTTCCTCAGGTCCTCCATATCCCTCAACAACTGGTCTCCTCAGGCCCTGGATGTTTACAGACAGTTGTTAAGAGACTCTTCAGAGGAAACATGGACCTTGAACACCTTTAAACTGACGTGTTGCCGTCATGAAATTCAAAATGACCTGAGTTTTATAATAAAACTTGTTAAATATTTTTACTGTGCTCCGTTGTGAATTAAATTTGTGTTTTTGAGATTTGCACGCCTTTTATTCAGTTCAGGTTTATTCAATGGTTTCAGGTCGGGGGGTCAGACATGTTTGTAACCTGCTTGTGTTTGTGCGTCCAGGTGTGTTGATGTGGGAGGTGTTCACAGAAGGTCAGACCCCGTTTGAACAGAGGAACAACCAGGAGGTGGTGAAGTTTGTGAACGAAGGTCACCGCCTCTTCAGGCCCAAACTGGCCACGGCTGGACTCTATGACATCATGCAGTCATGCTGGTGCAAGGTGAGACCACGAGGGGTTAATAAACATCTACACAAACATCACCTGCTTTTATTTAAGTGTTTTTGGATATGCCTTGTAGCACCCACCATGGAGCACTGAAGCACCTTCAGCACCCATATTTCCCACAGATTTAATTATCTTTAAACATAATGATGCTAAGAAATTATATGTGATTATAGTCATCACCTCATCCTGAGTGCCTGTTTGTAAAACAAGTTCTATTTGAAATACTGTTTGAACGTGATGTAGAATAGAAAACTATTAATCCTAAGTGAAGAAATGAAGATTGTCACAGCAGCAGGAAAAGCATGATATAAAAACAGGTGCTTAAACAGCCCAGGTTAAGACAAGTACAGAGAACAGTGTCTAAAACAGGTGTGAAAACAAAGAAAAGGTGCAAAATACAAAGAAGAGGTGTGGAAAACAAAGAGTGGGTGCACAATACAAAGAATAGGCGAGAAAAAAGAACAGGTGCAAAAAACAAAGAATGGATGCAACAAACTAATAGGTGCAAAAAAAAATAGAACGGGTGCAAAAAACAAAGGTGTTAAAAACTAAAAACAGGTGCAAAATTTTCAGTATTGCTGGGTTTCAGATGACGTAGCAGTGACGTCACAGAATGCAGATGCGGGGCAAGAAGTAAACGCAGCCGTTTCCTTCTGTTGCTGATTCAGCATCAACATGCCTAAATTCTGTGCCGTTTACGGTTGTTGCAACCGCTCTAATCGAGAGATAGATAAAAGTTATTTTCGTGTTCCGAAAGTAGTATGCTACAAGGGGATTAATTTAAAAAAACTTACAGAAAAAAGACGACAAACGTGGATTACAACCTACGGCTAAAAACAGGAGGTGCAGAAACTGACGAGAGTCTGCAGCGACCACTTTGTTACAGGTAAGGGTCGTATCGTTTAAATCATATTTTCAGATATTTTATTGGACAGTAACTAGAAAGACAGGTAAGATATGTTATGCCCTAGCTTGTGTAGTGGTTCAACACTTGGTTGTTCCCAGAAAAAATCCGATTAGAATGCTAATGTTGTTAGCGGTTAGCTTAGTGCTAGGAAAGGCATTTACGTGTTTTACTTTAAAGTGGTGTCTTATATTTAGGTTGTCCGAGTGCAGCAGGTGATGTACATTCCCAAGACTGGGCCCCCACTGTTAACCTGGGGTACCAAAGAAGTAACGAGTGGCCACAAACAGAAGCATCCCTCCGGCGCAGGGAAAGAGCTAAGGCCTGGAAGCTTCTCTGCACTGAGGAGGCCAACAGTCTGGAAGATGAGCTCTGTGAAGAAAGCTTACCAGCCCCTGAAAACGAACGATTCAAAGGTAAAATAATAATAAATAAAAATACTATTTATTTATTTATAGAATTTCTGAACGTAATTTTTAATAATTAAATATTTGCAGATGCAGAATGCCAGACGGATCTAAGCATGGTTGACCTCACAAAGCTGGAGGATGCAGTGAAAGGCTACACAACTGAGATCTGCGACCTTAAGGAAAAAGTCTCAGTGACTAAATTTACTCCTGAAACCTTCCAGAACAACGATAAAACAAAGTTTTATACGGGACTGCCCAACTTTTTAGTTTTGATGCAAATTTTTCAGCTCTGTGAACCTTATACATCAGCATGTCATCACTGTCAGCACTCTCCAAATTTGAGCAATTTATTATGATACTTATGCATCTCAGATTACATCTGCAGCTTCAAGACCTTGCCTATAGATTTAATGTGTCAAAAGCCACTGTGTCTCGAATTTGTTTTAGAACGATTCATGTTCTCCATGAAAGATTACAATTCTTAATAGAGTGGCCTGAGCGACAAGTAATTCAATCAACTATATTTATATAAATATTTTAAGTTTAAATGATTATACATGTATTTATCATTTAAAGTAAATCAAAAGTAAATTAAATCACTAATACTGTTACAGACCATATTTGTACATGTTAATTGTTCATGAAGACAAAAAAAAAATTTACCCAATAAGGTTGAATATTTTTAATTTATTCAATGAACTCCATAACCAATCTTTGTGAATATTGGTCAGTTAAAATGACATGAGTTTTGCTATTGAAATAAAAACATTTTTCTGAAGTAGACTCATTTTGCAACATTTGTGACATATGACATTTGTATGTGCTGTTATTTAACATATTAGAACACCTTTGAAATTCACAAGCTAATCTCATATTGATTTAAATATATCATTTGATTTAACATACTTAACTTTTCAATTAAGATTATTGTAAATAAAAAACAGCTGTCATGACATGTAACAACATCACATGACCCTTCTGCAGAGTGCTTGCTACAGGTGTAGCTGAAACATGTTATGGTAGTGACAAATGTTTTTGGGGAAAAAAAGAGCAACTGTTTAAATTTGTATAAACTTTTCAAACTCCTTTCATCAACTACTCCAAATAACATTCTTGATTCTTAGATTGGTTAGTCACGTGTGGATTTCTGTCCCAGGATTTCAGGTAGGATGCAATGTGTAAAATAGTGCTGAATTTTGGGAACTGCTGTTTCCCACAGCTGGTCATCTGGCAGAATTCTTTCCACATAAATATCATTTTCACTCCATACTACAAAATCACAATATTGTACATCCACAATGTGAATCTGATCCTGGAGCTGATGGTAAT
>JBBPBX010069700.1:0-18785 GCA_038048925.1 Garcialebias charrua
AGACCACAGTCCGTGAAGATTCACAACTTCTCCTCCTCCACCATAACCCTCAGCACTGGCTCTCCTCAGGGATGTGTGCTGAGCCCCCTTCTGTTCACTCTGCTCACATATGATTGTACAGCCACACTTCCAGGCTGTCATATTGTTAAGTTTGCAGATGATACAGCGGTGGTGGGATGCATCACAAACAATGATGAGTCCAGCTACAGACAGGAGGTGGAACACCTGGAGAGCTGGTGCAAAGAGAATAATCTTCACATGAATGTGAAGAAGACAAAGGAGATGATTGTGGACTTCAGAAGGAACAAACACACCCATGCCCCACTGATAATAGGTGGGTCTGCAGTGGAAGTGGTCTCCAGCTACAAATACTTGGGTGTACACATGAATGATAACCTCAGCTGGAGCAACAACACCACCAGCCTGATCAAGAAAGGTCATCAGAGACTCTACTTCCTCAGACGGCTGAGACGAGCCGGTCTGAGCAGCCCAGTTCTCACCTCGTTCTACAGGTGTGCAGTGGAGAGCATCGTGTGCTCCAGCATCAACGTGTGGCATGGAGGCTGCACAGTTGAAGAAAGAAAAGCTCTGCAGAGAGTGGTGAAGGCTGCACAGAAGTCTGTTGGAGTCAGTCTCCCCACCATCACAGACATTTACACCTCTAGATGCAGGAAAAGAGCCACCTGTATCATGAAAGACCTCACTCATCCAGCACACTCACTCTTTGCCCCACTCCCCTCAGGACGGAGGTTGAGGAGCATCAAGTGTAGAACCACTAGACTGAGGAACAGCTTCTACCCTGAGGCTGTTAGACTCATGAATAAATAAAAATAAAATTAAAATAAACACTGCAAAATATCACATCATGGTGATGCTGATATGTTTTCTTGTTGCTGTGTTCATCTGTGACCATCTGTGACCATCTGCTCATACAAACTCATGTTCGTGCTGCTGTTTATTCCCACTATATTAGGCTTAGTGTATTACTAGTTGATGTTTTTCTTAGTTAGTTCTCGATGTTATTACTGTTTTTCTCTTTCATTTGTTGTTGGATGTAACTGGGACCTCGTGTACATAATCTCGTTTTCATCTCATGTACCACATGCGGTGCAAATGACAATAAAGACTCTCTGACTCTGACTCTGACTCTGACTCTGACTCTGATTATCAGGAGAATACTCAAACCATTAAAAATCCACTCCAGGTTTTCCTGGTTACCTCCAACTCTCCACCAGCCTGCACTGTTGTTTCTCCTCTGAGTCTCCTGCTGCCTTGGCAGAGAGGAGATGAAGACACCTCTGTGTTGATCACTTCCCAGTTTAGCAAGTTTAGTGTGGACAGTTGTTGACCGGGGGTTGATCATAAACATATACAGTATACTGTACATGGTTAGGAGGATGTTTGAGAGAAGTGCAGCGCTACGTCTGTAGCATCTTAGCTTAGCATTAACTGTGACGTTGTAAGACGCTGCAGTTGTAAGTCGCTGTGTGTTAAAGTGCAATAAAGTATAAATGTCTTTAAAACCCCACACCTTATTGTCCTCAAGCTTCATGAGAAACATCTTTTAGACGAGTAGTGTTGAACACAAGTCAAAAAGTCATGTGGTGATGATGTTTATTTCTCTATAAACACAAATAGTGCTGATCTGAAGTGCATTAAAATGTCTTTAAAACAGCTGAATTTACACAAACTTGGTGAGAAACATGCTTTAAATGGAATTAAAGTTAGGAAATCTAGATGAAATTTTGCTTTTTTTGTACACGTGAAAAAAATTGCGCAATGGTGCACGTGCATGTGTGTACGTGCACACACATACACACACTATAGTGTCCCCCCCTCATTATAGATGCTTCTGACGCCCATGGAAGAAATGTACTGTATTCACATCTCCAAAGTTTATTTTGTTTTTGTTTTTAGTTTTTTGCTAAAATTCATGCAAGTATGAATAAAACAAATAGATGTTCTGGTCAAGCCTGAATATCTTTACTTGAGAGTAGAATGGTTAGGCATATTTATTTAATAGACCAAGACTAAATGAGTAAAAGAAAATAGGAGCTGTGGTAGCTCAGTGGTTAGTGCCACAGCCTCATAATCCCAAGGCTGCAGGTTCAGGCATTTGGGTTAAAACAATTGCCAACTTTTTTGTGCAAGGTTTTTTTTCTGTGGCAACTCCTGCAAAAAAAGAGCAGCTAAAAAAATTAAAATGAAATGTCATTAAGCGTGCTGATTGGCATAAATTTACGGCAGTATTATTTCCATGTTATTTTTCATTTTAAATTTGTTTGTTTTTTCATTTGTTTTTAGTTTTGCATCACTAGGCAGATCTATAATGATGATAATGCTATAGACCTTTTACCAGTTGACGTCATCGCGCATGCGCACTCGCATTTTTCGAGAATCAACCGGAAGCTGGGGGCAAACGCTGCCATAGTACTGGAGTGTTTTCATTACTGCCAACGGTCGCGCTGGGGAAATATGACTTTTATTGTGTTTATAATTGTTCCAGGCAACGTAAACGAGTAAAAGAAAAAGGTGAGACTTGTTCGTTTTACAACGTCCCTCTAGGAAAGTCGAGTAAAGTGACTAAAAGAAGGAAGATGTGGCTTCATGCGCTTCGCCGGCAGGACTTCACCCCGACACAAAGCATCAACGTGTGTAATCAGCATTTTTTATCTGGCATGGCCATTAATGATCCAAGCTCCGTGGATTACGTTCCAACATCTTGGATATGGGAAACAGACAAAACAGAGAACAACCTCCCACAGCAGAATGCTACTGGACAGTTGCTAAGCTAGCAGCTAGCTATTTCTACGAGACCTCGCTGTTCCTCAGTCCACTGCCTGTGTTGAAGTTTCAACTTGTTTCAACCTGCGACATGCAAGGAGATTCTTCCTTCAACCCCACTGAAGAACAGGTGAGTAAAATGTCAAACATGCAGCTCTGTAAAAATGAACAGACCACTGCACTGTTAGCCTGTAATCATTTGAACTCTTTCTGCGTTGAAAAAATATACAGTATAGTTTCCACAAGACAAACATGTTTTATTAACATTATTTGAGGTCTAACAGCACTGCATCTTTGAAAACATTTCAGCCATTTCTCTGTTTCTGTAAGTTATTCGCACAGTTTTGCTGGGAGCATCGGTGAAATGCTGTCACAGAAAAAAAAGCAATCCTGTCATCAATGTATATAAGCATACAGTTTAACTATACACAAGACTGTTTTGTTTATTGTCAAATATGAATTAATACTTTGTTTTACAGCAGCAACTGGCCAACAACTCCTTGCTGACAAAGGGTTTGATGTCAAGTCAGAGGTGGAAAAAGGGAAGCTAGTCTGAACCTGGCCACCTCTCTGCATCCAGGACACAAGCAGTACACTGAGGAAGAGGTATGTATTGTACAAGGAGTGTATTGTACATTTATGGACCTGTCAGGCCTGTCATGATCCAAATATATATATTTTAAATAAATTATGTCGACCGTGACATCACATTGGTTGAAGTTTTTGAAGGACATCACGCTAATCCATTGAAAACTCACAGCACTCCTCAGCTGGCTCAGTCATTCCCTCCCCAATTTGACCAAATTTATATACTGTATTCAAATCCATGTTTATTAGAGTGATTGATTAATGAAATAGTCCACACATCCCAAAACACATTGACTGTAGTACATTAAATTTAGACATGAACACACCAACCTTTAAATATAAAATATATATATAGAAGTGGAACTTTTGTTTAGTTAAGTTTTTTAATCTGTTAATATACAAATGCTGTTTTAGTCACATTTTATGATTTTGAATCTCACTAGATAAAGAAAGAGCGTTTACAACAAAAACAGGTCAGTCTCTCTTATCATGGTGACCTAACCAGGCCGAAAGAAAATCCTCTTAGTGACTCTGCTGTTGTCAGATCTGTTCTCTAGTTTATAGTCCAGCTCTCTGGTCATCCAATGACTTAGCACCAGAACCCCATAAACATTAAATATTAGCAGGTTACTTTCTGTCCTTTAACAAGTGAAATGACAAACACAAACACATCTTCTGGTATGTGTTGTTTCTGTTTGTGACTTATATAAATAATGTGTGTGCAGTGAACCATTCTTCACTGCATGACTGTTTGCGTGTATCTGCCTCAATTAAATCTGATTCTGCTTGTGAGACATTTAAAGATGTTTTGAACTTCTGGCAGGTCTCTCTGATGGCGTGGAGACTGGACAGGGCCCGCGGTCGTCAGCTACTTCATCTGCCGGAGGGTCTGGATCGAGAAACCCCAGCCAGGGGCTTTGAGCATACCTCAAAAGAAAAAAACATGAAGTTTTAAATTCTAGACAAAATAAAGGAATTAAAGAAACATACAGATAAGTGTTAGTGGTTTTTAAAGTTTACTACTACAACCTGCAAAAGGCAACAATGGCTCCACGCTCAAAATGTCCTTGTGAAGACCAGCCAGCAGTGATGGGCTCATCAGGATGTCGTGGGTTCAAAATGCAGGCTGTTCAGCGTTCTCCTGGAAAACTTCTCGACGTAGATGTCACGCCTATAATGACACCAACATGAAAAATGTGGTTTATATCTAACACACAGGGCGGCCGTGGTGTAGTGGTAATGACAGTCGTCCCCCGATCGGAAGGTTGGAGGTTCGAATCCCGGTTCCTCACACCATGTGTCGTTGTGTCCCTAGGCAAGACACTTAACCCAGAGTTGCTCCCGGTAGGACTGGAAGGCGCCTTGCATGGCAGTCGCCGCTACCGGTGTATGAATGGGTGGATGGTTGGTATTGTAAAGCGCTTTGGGGTCCCTCACAGGGGGATGGAAAGCGCTATATAAATAAGCTCCATTTACCATTTACATATTAGCAAATCTGTTTGTAGAAGTGTTTTTTAAAAAATGTCCAAGAACTATTCCAGATCTTACAATTGTAGAAAACATTTAAAACCGTGCATATGTCATTGCATTTATTTCTTATCTAGTGCCACTAGAAAACAACAATAATTAACACAATAAAATAAACTACAATTGTAAAATGTTGAATAGTTTTTTGACTGGAATAAGACAAAATAAGTGATATTGTATTATTCCAGTTGTTGGTGAAGTTTGACTGAAAGTCACCTTTCTGGGTATTTGTGTTATAAGCGTAATATGAAATTTCTTCAGGAACACTGATTAAACTCACTTTAAAACTTGCAGCTCATCCAAGTAGCAGGTGCAGTTCGTTTTTGGGCTGGTCCCTTCCATGTACAACTGGGTGCAGGTTGGTTTAGAATGTATTTCCAGCATGGTTGCAGCCACCTCGTTGTCTGCAAAAACAAACACAATATATAACCATATTGTGTGTGTCATTATGGAATTCACATGCAAAATATATTGTTTTTAATATATTTAAGATTTTCACACATTTTACGTCTAATAAAGTGTAAGCTGTATAAACAGTGTGTCAAAAGTGCAAAAGTAAATACGTTCTCAAAGATAATTAAATTTTCCCAGGAAAGCTAATAAATGTATCTCTTGGGATAGTTATTATTTTTCACATCACAACATCACCAATTGTCTCAGGTTGTATTTAAGACATAGTTTACAGAAATCAAATAAGAAATAAGGACGCTGTGAACATTTGTGTGACTCAAACGTCATGTTTTTGTTTACATACTGTGCAAATACTGACGGCTCTTATGAAGACATGGTGCTAGTTATAGCAGCTAACAGAAGATGTTAAACCTGTAACAATAACCAAATCAGTCTAAATATCAGAAGTATTGGCGTGAGAAATTTAAAACATTTATTTCTGACGCTTGGATAATACAGGTTGTTGACAACTACACACAACGACTCACCCTGCTGGACATTCGCAAAAAGCCTGAAGGATTTCCCCATTTTCCATCAGCGCACACAATCACCTCCTCTCGTATCCGCGGCACAATGTTCAGGCATTTTGACCAGTGGTTGTCCACTATTTTAAGAAAACAAGCTTCTAAATTACAACTCGCTATCATTACGAAGCTCCTCGGCTCCTTCCTGCTAGCCCCTGCATCCGGTTTCGGCTTTTTGCCGTCCAATCAGAACGCTCGTTTCAGGCGAGCTTTGCGTGATGACGTCAACTGGTAAAAGGTCTATTTCAGTTTATTTTTTCTGTCTGGAGTAACACTAAGAACAAAATGGGGGAACGTGTTTCATTTCTTATGCCCCCCCCCCCCACACACACACACACACACAAAAAAAGTTAAAACCCTGTTAGAGATGCCGTTGAGGGCATCGGAAGTAAACTGGTTCAAACACGACTGTGTGCTGAAAAATGTATAAAATCACATGTTCATGAGCAGTTCAATAAATGAAACAAATGTTTATTAATAAGATAAAAAACCTTGGAGCATTTAAAAAAAATTCAAGGCTGTTGCTTAATTTATTTACACAGCGACACATGAGCATACACAGGCCACTGTTGCACTGGGCTGTTTAAAATTTAAAGCTCATTTTTGCACAAAAATGATTTGGTCCACATTAGCATTTTTATGCCATTTCTTATTCAACAGTTAAACAGATGAACCCTACAATTTTACAGAACCGCTCATTCTTTTCTCTCTACCCAGTTAAACACCAGTCCGACCATTCAAAATGTATATCCATTGAAATGTAAGTTCTGAAAACAAGTACCGGTATAACCATCTTCAAGTGGGGGTATTACTTATGATGTATTCAGGTTTACTAAAGATTTAAACTGCTGACAGGGAAAGCATGATCTTCTTGGAAATCTTGGGTCCTGGGATTCATGAGGTTCTTACTATGAGAAGTAAAACGTTGTTCCAGAATCAGAAATCCTCTGTCAATACAAACAGCACTCTCTGACAGCAGGGGATTCCCACAGCAGGACCGTACACTCCGCCGCACTGCTAAAACTGATCAGGCAGCTTGAGGAACAAGACAAATGAGCTTAAAGTATTGACCCATCCTCCAAACTCGCCAAATCCCAATCCAATCCAGAATCCTACCGAATGTGCTGAAAAGAATTATAACTATGCAACTTCTTGACATCAGAAGGTTTGGAACTTCTTGACATCCTGCTGCCAAACACTGCCGCGCAATCTGTCAGTACCTGACAAGTAACAAATTAGATTTGTTTAATGCTACGTAATAAATCTAGTACAGTTTGTGTTAAAGAAAACAATGCTTTGTTGCAGTTTTAATCAGTGGTGGGATGTAACTACCGGTAAGTACAGGTACTTTGTTACTGTACTTAAGTACATTTTTCATGTATATACTGTACTTTACTTAAGTAGAATTGAATGTGGATACTTTTACTTTTACTCCACTACATTTTACATGAAGTATCTGTACTATCTACTACACTACATTTCTATAATGTGTTGTGTTACAAGTTGCATTCACGTTGCAGTTTTTGGATTTATCGTTAGTTTGAAAGTAACTGATGTCGAGAGGGGAGTTGGTCCATTGAATCACTGCAAAGTGGACAGGTAACATTAGACCCACCTTCAAGAAGAGCTGGACCAATGACGTATATTCTAGTACTGTATAAACGTCATTGAGCTGGGAGCACCCACAGCACCACTAACACACCCAAAATGGATTCCACCACAGAGACTGAGCCAGAAGATACACAACACCCATGACCTTATTGAAAGACTATTGAAAGACTATTGAAATATTATTGAAAAACTGTTCAGTACAGCAGGACAGATTCTCTCTCCCAAAAGAGACAGATTGAACAAAAACATTTTTGAAAACCAACTTCTTCTGAACATGAACAAGAAATTCTTGCTACAATATTAAAATGAGTCAGTTCATGGGATGTTAGGAGACAAGAGATGTCTTCAAATGACTCAACACTCGGGTCCAAGTTTTGAAAATGGGGTCAGGAAGTTAAAATATTTTCAATATTGACTCATTACAAGGTCGACGACAGTATTTTAACTAGAGTTGATGACAAACTGGAGTTGAAATGATCAGAGCCTGTTCCTTTGTTAGGTCTAATGCTCCTTTTTTCTGTCAGACAACTTTTACTTAAATGTTTTTCCTGCAGTTAAAATGACACATTGGATTTGCTTTCGTGTTAAATAAAAACTTTCAAAGGTATAATCATTCCTCTTTCTTATTTTGCTTAATGACATTTAACTCTGCAGGTCATCCCTGAAATACTGACGCACAGAATCACAAGTCCAAGTGTGAACTGTGTCACAGAGTAAACATAATAAAAACATGTACAGTATTATCTGCAGTATTGTTCATTAAAATGGAAAAACACTATTAATGTATTACAGAAAATATACACACGGTATGCACACTTAATGATATTGTAGACCATTGCATTAGGTAATGCATTCAGCAAGTACTTTTACTTTAATACTTTAAGTATTTTTTAAAGCAAGTACTTGTTTACTTTTACTTAAGTAAAACATTAATATGGTACTTCTACTTTTACTAGAGTACATTTATGTCTGTTTATTTGTACTTTTACTTAAGTACAGTGTTTGAGTACTTTCTCCACTGGTTTTAATGACTTAACAGTTTATGACAACAAGAGCTGCAAGGCAAAGTCAGGAGACCAGATCAAAACTTTTTTCGAAAAAAGTTTTAAATTGTTGTCCTAAAGCCACTATCTCACTGCTGTGACTTCGAAAAAAGTTTTAAATTGTTGTCCTAAAGCCACTATCTCACTGCTGTGACTTCGAAAAAAGTTTTAAATTGTTGTCCTAAAGCCACTATCTCACTGGGCTGTGACTGCTGGCAACTATAACTGTGAGCAGAAAATGCAAAGAGGTCTCCAAAATGTCCCAAAATGTTGGCTGGGGTTCACAAGTTTCTTGTGGGTCATGGGGCTTTGCTCTTGTGTGGCTGGAATTTCGAACGTTTGAAAAATAAAAATAAAAGATCAACACAAATGTATTTTCAAAACAGTCACAGAGTTGGTGTCTGGAGCCTCTCAAACTCTTCTCAGTTCAGTTTCCACGAGTCAGAAAGTGTGGCGTGTGAAACAACAGGAAACTGAAGAAACTAAACTGTGACTGATTGGAGACGTTAAGACATTGGCCCTCATGCACGAAAATGTTCGTATTCTCATCCTAAATTTCTCCTACTTTTGTTCGTACGGAGTGTTCGTACGAACATGCCACGTCAGATCCAACAAAGTCGTCTATCCACAGGAAACGTGTGTATATGAGCTGTGTAAATAATGATGAATCCCACCTGTTCTATTCACCTGCTCGTGCACGCGGGAGGTCATTTACATAATTCCCACCCCTCAAAACACCATATAAGGCCACGTTTCCTGCCTTCTGACAGCAGGAAGTATCCATTCATTCAAACTCAAGAAGTAAAAGGAGGAACTTCACGCGTTCGGAGTTCTGCTCTCAGTGGCGCGGCTACCCCCCCCCCCCCCGCAAGTGTCGGATGGTCAAATATCTTTAATTTTACTGTGTTACATTATAGTTTCACTTATTCAGAAGAGTGGCACCGCTACCCCCCACCCCCCCGCAAGTGTCGGATGTGGTTTTGAACAGAAGCATTAAAATGTCTCGAAACTACAGTTAACTTCATATTAATATTGTAGTGCATATCTTTTGTCTCCCGTGGGTCATCCAGTATCAGAAATCAAGAATAAATGGTTTGATCTGAAAATGGCTTCAAACATCGCCGCAGCACAGACAGGAGGTGGTCAAGGAATAGTCTGAGATGGATGGTCAATAAATGCCACGCTGCGCAAGATGCGTGCCAACATGTTATGCAGCACAAAGCCCCGCATCCTTTCTGTGCGATGTTGGACACAAAAACCCCTGTTCCTGGACTCAGAGTGCACGTGTGTCGCAGAAAGTGGTCCAGACTGGTGGGTCTGCTGGTCTCACTGGTCTAGACGCCTGCCCCCCCCACCGCGCTTCTCCTCCATAGCAGCTCGGTTCTTCAGTGCGCGCGGCTCACGGCTCCATCGCCTGCACAACGCGGCGCACGGAGCTGAGGGCGAAGTGATGGAGGCGGAGGAGGGGGGAAGAGGAGGTGGGGGTGGCACACACGCGCAGGTTCCACTCGGCTCGGAACAGATCGGTTCTTTGGGCACTTCTTTTTTATGTGTGGCTGAGAGGGACGCACGGTGGAGAGCAGCGCGCGCTCAGCCAACACGTCCTGGAGTCAGGCATGAGGACGTGTTGGGTCAGCAGCTTCTCTCATGCGCGCTCCTCCTGGTCATCGCGCAGCCACATTCTGCAGGTTATATTTCGAATCAGATATAATAATCTATTGCTCCGATGGTGTTCGCACAGCAGTCCAGCAATAGCATGAAAATCAGTCTTAATTCGTACTTGTTCTGCGGCGGTGTATGGGGATTTTATGTACCTGGGTGTTAATATGAGGAGGGCTTTGATGACCAAGGGGAGCGCACGGCTCACTGAAGCCTGCGCGACACACCAGACAAATTAAACTTAAAATTATAATTCTAGTTCAAACAGAATAACCTATTGTCAAAAACAATTGTGGTGCGTGACTTTTTTAAACTCAAAATATTTTCTAAATAACGAAATATGAAGTTATTAGTGGAGAAATCCCGTCTGGATGACAGCAGACTGACGCTCCTAAAATATACGACAGGTCCGGACCACTCGTAAATTCTGTTCGTATCTGAAAAAATTCGTAGGATACGAAAACATTGTTGAATGCCACAAATGATCCTAAATCACTCGTACGAACAGTATAAGAACAAATCTGTGCGTACGACCGGTTCGTGCATGAGGGCCATTGTTTTGAATGCTTTTGTCCCTTCACTCACTGAATAAAACGTGCCTGGAGCCACAAAACCTGCTACAACCAGTGCTTTAAGTGGGCCGGAACTCACCGGTACCTAGTTCCGCCACTTCTAAAATTTAACCCTGAGAGTACCGGGACTTTTTTTAAGCGTAAGGTGCGTTCCGGAACTTATTTTCGTCTTCTCCACTTGAAAGACCTGTGGCAGATTAGAATGCATCATTTCCCCCGACTGGATTTCAAGAAAGAGTAATGCATCTTCACGATAATAAAACATCTTTGGTGGAGCGCGTCATTTGGCCAATCACAACCTCAGGATAGACAGGGGGAGGAGACGACAGCGAACTCTGTAAAAAAACAAAAACAAACTCTGTCTGCAGCGCGACAGAGCGTGAGGGAAGTGGAAGTAACTCCTCCAACGTGTGGGTAAAGTTAATATTTTTATACATGCAGTGTAACCATTGTTTAGTAAAATGGCATGTTGTGTTACAAATAAAACTAAATAAAAATTAACAAAATAAAAGTCAGTTGCCCCTAAAGTCACTGTGATAAAGTATCACATTAATTTAATTATCTTCATATAGACATCATCCTGTTTTTAAATTCACTCCTGTGGCTAAGATTCATTCAACCTTTATTTAGTCAGGTAAATCTTTTGAACCTCATGGGTTCGTAAATGAGCCCATGAGGTTCAAAAGATTTACCTCACTAAATAAAGGTTGAATGAATCTTAGCCACAGGAGTGAATTTAAAAACAGGATGATGTCTATACTAGTTAAATGAGGTGTCTCTAAAATATCCTGATTCATGATCAATAATAATTTCAACAATTTTTTAATCTGTCCACAGGACCTGACTTTATTTTGTTAGATGTCTCTAAAATAGTTAGTGAATCATGTTTACATGTAGGTAAACATAGATGTTTAACAACTTGTTAAAATACACAAGAATGCAGGAAATGGCATCTACTTTATTCAAAATTTCTGGCAAAACATCTTCACCAGCATATTTAAGAAATGAGTATGGAGTAGCCATGAGCAGTTACTATCTTACCTGCAGCAGATAAAGTCATATTTTCACACCTTGATACTTTTGCATTACATGGTTTAACTTGTGAATAATTTCTCAACCAAAAAAATTCTGCGTGGAACAGTTAGCATAGGAACATCCGACTGGACTAATTAGGCCAGAGCCATATAAAGTGAGAGTTGCGACACTTCCATAGACTTCCGTTGTAAGAATGGAATGCGGAAGTCACGTGGGTCATGGAGGGGGCGATTTGTTCCATGGCTCTGTTTACAGTCTGACTCTGCCTGCAGTAGCGCTCCGTCGCCGCCAGAGGGCGCAGCTCCACAAGGTTTCCATAGCCGTTGTTTGGAACGATTGACCACCTGTCGGCGACTTCAAACAGTGTCAGAACTCTCTATATATACGGCTCTGAATTAGGCTTGGAACGTAATGTTACAGTGCATTGCATTCTGGGAGGGCTAATTGAATTGGGTGGTCCACTTATCTATCCACTTGTTCACTCACCTGGCCATGCCGGGGAGGGGGGGTGTTGGCGCAACGTTTGTCACCTTTTTCATCCCTTCTGAGTTTGCAGGTATGCATATTATTATGACATTAGGGAGGGTACCGGCACTTATTTTTTTCCACTTAAAGCACTGCGTACGGGCGAGTGTTAGCAAGTGTGGGCTGCGTTAGCTGTCGTCCTAATGCTGCTGCTCCGCGTGTCTTCTCTGCTGCGAGTCTCGAAAACTCACCATACTCTTCCAAGTGCTTGGTCTTTAAATGACGAATTAGGTTTGTTGTGTTAAAAGACTTCGTCATACTTCCTCCACGAGGTACTTAATAATACATTATTTATGCCGCACTTAATTTATGGTGTTAACGTCTGGGGTACAGCGTGTAAATCAATTACAATGCCTATTTTTATATTACAGAAGAGAGTTATTAGAATTATTACCAGAAAATATTTCCATCATCCATCAAGCATTTTGTTTTATCAAATGAAACTGCTGAAGTTTTATGATTTAGTTGATTATAATATTTTGTTAGTTTTGTACAAAGCACAAAATAATAGACTTCCTTGAAATATTCAAAAATACAGTATTTTGTCAGAAGAACGAGCAGTTATAATCTTAAGGGGGTGAATCTTTTTGTTAAACCATATTTTAGGACTAGTTCACGGGGAAGATCTACCCTAATTCGAGGAATAGGGTTATGGAATGAATTGGATTCAGACATTAAAGAGATTGATTCACTGGCTGCTTTCAAAAGACTGATTAAGCTTAATCGGTTAAAATTATACATTTGAATATATTTGAATTTAACTGTTGTATGTGATGCGGAAGGTATAAAAAAATATATAATATAAAATTAAAAATTATAAATTTAGTTGTTCTTTTTTCTTGGAAATCAAGTGAGTTGGTTGTATGAAGACTTTATTGTAGGTTGAAACTAAGTTATGAAAATCAAAAGAGTTGGTTATATGAATTGTTTATTGGAGTATGGGCCAGAAAAAATAAGATTTTTTCTTCTTCTGCCGCCTTTCATTTTATTTTGTCTGTTTTTTTATTTTCTTCTACTGTATGTATCATGTTGTGTGTTTTTATAAAAAAAATGAATAAATAAATAGAGTGTAAGTTGGGCCCAAATTTTTTATGTTTTGATTCATTTTCCATCTTTGTTAGCTATTGGTTGGAACTATTTAATTGAAAATTTTGGATGATTTTGGACCACCTTTGTCCTTATGTCCTGCCCCTTTCATACTCATCAATTTATAATCAATTAATAGTCAAAATACCAAAAGGAGACAAGTTCTTTCAACTAAACATAAAGATATACAATTGTTTTAACAGTATTTATATCATCAATAGCATTTATAGACTTTAAAACACTCACTACTGTATATAGAACATATTTTGCAATAAGCTCCTTTTTAAATCGTTTTTTAAAGGTTGTTTATGCTGTGCTCCGTTTAAGAACACCAAGAGAGAGTCCAGCATGTTGTTTGAACACCACTTTATTGTGCCGTGTCACATCTGACAAAAATCATCTGAAGTCATCTTCACTTCTATACCTTTTTACTCCACCATGTAAAACCTAGTGAAGAGTTATACTGACACCTAGTGGATAAACTGTTTTATTGACTCCACACACCGACAAAACTACGGTAAACCTCTTCCTGGTTGTTGTTTTTTAAAATGTCCTTCTCCTCTTAAATTGCAACTCCCCTCTCTGTCACAAAACATTTTCTGGAAGTTGATGATTTCGGACATTAAACATTATTCATCGGACAGTGTACAGTGTTACAGTAAAGCGTTCGCCTCCAACGAGATCAGATAAATAAATAATAATAAAATAAATATCACATTTTTGTCATCTGTGTATGTTTCCCATATTTGACAGACGAAATTGGCCTCTGCATTTAACCCAACCACCACCAGGTGGTGCAGTGGGCAGCCGTAGTCAGCGCCCGGGGAGCTGGGGAAAATAGATGTGCACTCATAGACACCCCAAGGTGTGCCGTGGCCGGGGTTCGAACCTGGGTCCTTCGGATCCCAAGTCTGATTCCCTAGCCACTACACCATCTTGGCCGGGGTCAAAACAGTTTTTTCTTAAATTTAAATAGCATAAAACTCCACCTTTATAGGTCATTCATAGCTAAACAACTCAATTATATTATGGATATGTTTAAAAGTTGCCTCAAAAGTCATATTTATATCTGTTTTCTCATCAACATGCGGTACTTTCAGCAATGGGCGGAGCCCCATGCGCGTTCCCGCGACAGGGGGTGCAATCCACGGCAGGCATGGATTTTCTCGGCATAACACCGGCTCGTGGATGTTGACGTATTCCGCTTCGCAGTTGTTTGAACTTAACAACTGCTCCACCCCTATTTCTATTTCCACCATCAAACAACTGGGACTTCTGCGTAGACCTTGTTACATCCATAGAAGCTCTAGAAAGAAAACCGTTTATTCTCAAGCGAACTCGGATTCGATTAGTGCTTTCTGGGCTGAAAGACGTGTCGCACCTCGATGTCGTCATCAGAACGCTGCGTCTGTAGTCTCTTGTAGTCCACAGTGCACGAAGTGGCGAGGAAAACCTGGAGTGGACTTCAGTCTGCTTAAACCGGTTCAAAAATCTCCTATTCCAACTGGTATTAAATTAGAACTTTTCAATGTGCAGTCACTATCCAACAAATCATGTTTAATTCATGATCACATTCTGGAGAAGGACTTGGACCTCATGTGTCTTACAGAGACTTGGCATCAACCAGATGTGTTCAGTTCTCTGAATGAGGCGTGTCCCTCTGGATACAGTTATCTGCAGAGAGCCCGCAGCACTGGCCGCGGTGGTGGTCTGGCGGTAATTTATCGCAGTAATTTAAAATTGTCTCATCTGTCTTCTCAGGACTTTTCTTCTTTTGAATGTCTGGCTTTCAGCTTCAAAGCCCCACTCCTGATGAATGTTATATTAATTTATAGACCTCCCAAACCGCATGTTTCATTTAACTCAGAGATGCATGACCTCCTCACTTTTTTCTGCACCTCCCCTGTGAAGACTATTTTTCTTGGCGACTTAAATATCCACGTGGACAATTCTTCTTCACCTCTGGCAACAGATTTTAAGTCTCTTCTGGACTCTCTTAATCTCACTCAACATGTTGACGCCCCTACGCACAGCAGGGGGCATACTCTGGATTTGGTGATTACAGACACTGTACTCATCAATAACTTATCTGTATATGACCTGGGTGTCTCAGACCACAGGGTCATCTCCCTGGAAGTGCCTTCATCTTCGCCTGCTTCAAACCCAAAACGACCCATCCAGTTCCGTGACCTTAAAAACATTTCCCCTGATGTTCTGTCTGCTGATCTTCACACCCTGACCGCTGTCAATCATCCTTCTGCAGATGACTCTGTGGATTACTACAACCAATCTCTTCGGGAGCTCCTGGACCTACACGCCCCCTTGAAGACAAGACTGGTGTCTTTCTCGCGTTCAGCCCCTTGGTACACTGATGAGCTGCGCAAGATGAAGGCAACTGGCCGTGCTATTGAGAGACGTGTAAAATCATCTGGTCTCTCTGTGCATAAGCAGGCATATAAAGAACATCAGAAAGCGTACGCCTATTCGCTTAAAGAAGCACGCTCCAAATATTATTCTAACATCATCAACTCCTGCCCTGGAAACTCTAAACAGCTTTTCTCCACAGTAACTCGTCTGCTTAATCCCATTAAACAAACTCTTGAGGACTCTGCTCAAAAATGCGACCTATTTCTTTCATCTTTTAAAACCAAAGTTGACACTATCAGATCTCAGCTCCACAACCTCCCTGTTCTCAGTGTGCCACCTACCCGTCTGCATTCTGGGACCCTAAACAGCTTTGACGAAGTTGTTCAGAGTGAGGTGGAGGCCATCATCAAGAAAATGAAGCCTTCATCCTGCGCCCTGGATCCTTTCCCCTCGTCTCTCATAAAAACCAATCACTCTGCAATAGGCCCACTAATCACTCAAATAATAAATCAGTCTCTACAATCTGGTCATGTTCCACTGCCTCTAAAAACTGCCATCATTAGGCCTCTTCTGAAAAAATCTAATTTGGATCCCAACATTTTTTCTAATTACCGCCCAATTTCACACCTCCCTTTTCTGTCTAAAGTGCTGGAAAAAGCTGTTGCTGCTCAGCTGCAGGACCACCTACAACAACACTCCCTGTATGAGAAGTTCCAGTCTGGATTCAGGGCAGCTCACAGTACAGAGACTGCATTGCTGAGGGTTACCAATGATGTCCTCTTGGCTGCTGACACTGGCTCTCCCTCCATCCTTGTCCTCCTTGACCTCACTGCAGCCTTCGACACTGTGGACCATAGTGTCCTCCTCCACCGTCTTCATGTGGAGGTCGGTCTCTGCGACACCGTCCTGGACTGGTTCAAATCTTTCCTCTCCAATAGGCTGGAATGTGTTAGTCTTGGCAACGCCACGTCCCAGACAGTCTGTGTCTCCTGTGGTGTCCCTCAGGGGTCGGTTCTGGGGCCCCTGCTGTTTTCCCTTTACATGCTGCCTTTAGGTCAAATTATTAATCAGTTCAACATTTCTTTTCACTGTTATGCCGATGATACACAGCTTTACATCCTGTTGTTGACCTACAAATGCCTGAATGGCCTCGCTCCCCTCTACCTCTCTGAGCTGCTGGAACCATATGTTCCACCGCGGGCCCTGAGATCATCTGATCAGATGCTCTTGGTGGTTCCAAAAACACATCTGAAGCTCCGAGGAGATCGGGCGTTTTCAGTCACCGGCCCCAAACTCTGGAACAACCTGCCCCTCAACATTAGACAGGCCTCCTCCCTTCACTTGTTCAAATCCCTGCTAAAAACCCATCTGTTCTCTCTGGTGTTTCATACTGTGTGAGCTGACGTAGTGTATATATTTTTACTGTTTTCATTTTAATATTGTTCTTATACATTTTTATTATACTTTACTGCTGTTAATATCAGAATTGTTACTACTGTATTGATGTGTGATACTGTTCTGTAAATTTTTGAGCCTCTTTTATGTTGTGTGTGTGTGTGAAGCACCTTGATAACAGTTTATCTGTTCTAACTGTGCTATATAAATAAATTTGACTTGACTTGACTTACATCAGGACTGGAGCATCCTCATCTTCCACCTTGTCATCTCCATCTTCACTCTCTGCCCTCTCTGCCTGCCTGGAGGCAATTAGGGCATGGATGAATCAGAACTTTCTTCAATTAAACTGCTCCAAGACTGAGGCCATACTGATTGGCACCCCTCACCAGGTACAAACATCTCCTATAACAACACTTTCCTTTTCTGGACAAGACATCCCCCTCTCCACCTCTGTTACAAATCTTGGAATAAAAATGGACTCTCATCTTACATTTGAAAATCACATTAAGCTTCTGTTTAAAACTTGCTTCTTCCATCTTCGAAACATCTCCAGACTTCGCCCATCCCTAACTTTTTCCGATGCTGAGAAGCTCGTCCATGCTTTTGTCTCCTCCAGGCTCGACTACTGCAACTCCCTGTTTATTGGAATCCCTGCCAAAAACCTACAAAAACTTCAATATATTCAAAACAGTGCAGCAAGGATCTTGTTGAGAGTTCGTAAATTTGAACATATTACGCCCATTCTCCATAACCTTCATTGGCTTCCTGTCGCCTACAGAATTCAGTACAAAACTGCTCTCATTACACATCAATGCTTACATGGAGCTTCACCAGATTATCTGAAGGATATTCTTATTCCATACTCATCCACCCGGTCGCTGCGGTCACAGAACAGTAATCTCCTTCACATTCCGAGAACCAAATTAAGGACCATGGGAGACCGGGCTTTCAGTGTGGCTGCCCCCCGCCTGTGGAACTCTCTTCCTGACTGTCTGAGAGCCCCACAGTCTGTGGTTGACTTTAAGAGCGGCTTGAAGACCTTTCTTTTCAACCGAGCATACTCTACCTCCTCATGATTCTACTTTTGATCTTAGTTGATATTGTTATTGATTTTACTTGTTTTTTTTACTTGTTTTATTGACATTTAATTCTGTTGCACCTTGTAGCACTTTGAGATTTTCATTAATGAAAAGTGCGTTATAAATTGAATTCATTATTATTATTATTATTATTATTACTCTTAATTTTTGCTAAGTACTACATACATAAATGTAAATTCTCAAGGAAAAGGCCGATTTTTTGTGTGTTTTTTAAGGACTTTGAAACTTATATAAAAGACATTGAACACTGTGCAAACAGTAAGGCTGTTAGAACATTGTCAGCATGGTCGCAATGTATAAATAATACATAATTGTGTATGCTGATAGTACGACTGTATTTTATTATTTTTATTTTTTTCTATTTTATTTTCCCCCTGGTAACTTGTCTCATTTTATTTCATTGTTTGCCTTATTATGCTATTATTTCTTGTTGTGTTTGTTATATTTGCTTCATTCAATAAAAAAAAATAAAAAAAACAATGTCAAACATGCCGCCCCCTGGTGGTTTTTTTTTTT
>JBBPBX010069701.1:0-18785 GCA_038048925.1 Garcialebias charrua
GAGGGGGGGGGTCAGACCTGTGGCACATTAAAATGCATAATTTCCCCCTGACTGGATTTCAAGAAACAGCAATGCATCTGTCGACAATAAAACATCTTTGGTGGAGCGCGTCATTTTGGCCAATCACCGTCTCAGGATAGACAGGGGGAGGAGACGACGGCAAAATCTGGAAAAAAAACAAACTCTGCAGGCTGCGGAGCTCTGTACGCTCGAGTTCAACAGAGCGTGAGGGAGGCGGAAGTAGAACAGAGGCGGTGTTTTCAAAGGAAATTAAGTAAATTTTACAAATGAACGACGCAGAGAAAACTGTTCGACCAAAGTCCTTCAAAATGTGGGAGCTCTTGAAGCTTCACAAAGATTAAAAAAACTGCACAAACATGCAGTTTTGAAAAGTGACGACACGGGAGAACCACGCTGAGGAAACTAAACTAAACCGAGTCGTAAACTAACTTCACCACGGTGTGTATCACTAAATCAGAAAACTGTAAAAAGCCCCTCCTAAATTCACTGTTGGTGGTTATTAAAATGTCACCTGTTCATTGGGTAAAGTTAATATTCTTATTTTTATATGTGCAGTTGCGTGTCACCATTGTTTAGTAAAATGGCATGTTGTGTTACAAATGAAACTAAATAAAAAATTAACTAAATAACAGTCAATTGCACCCCTAAAGTCACTGTGATAAATTGTCACATTAATTTAATTATCTTAGCCACAGGAGTGAGTTTAAAAATAGGATGATGTCTATATGAACTAGTTGAATGAGGTGTCTCTAAATTATCCTGATGCATGATCAATAATAATTTCAACATTTTTTTAATCTGTCCACAGGACCTGACTTTATTTGGTTAGATGTCTCTAAAATAGTTATTGAATCAAGTGTTTACATGTAGGTAAACATAGATGTTTAACAGTTTGTTAAAATACACCAGAATGCAGGAAATGGCATCTACTTTATTCAAAAATTTCTTACAAAACATTTAAGAAATGAGTTTTTACTGTTAGTAAGTTTTTATTTATATAGAACATTTCACATACATGAGAGTCACAAAGTGCTTTACAAAAGGAAAAATAAAATCATAAAATCACAGAAGTACTATACAAAAAGTTAAAACATAACAAACTCTAAAATCAATGTACAAAATTAACCAAAAGCCTGTCTGAAGAGATAAGTCTTAAGTTTTTTAATGCATCTGTTGACTCGGAGCAGAATCAGAGTCAGTGTACTTTTATTAACATAGCACAAGTTTGCACCAGTACAACGTGAATATGTATGCACAGTCATCCTGAGGAGAGAAGCTGAGGAGAGCTTCGGCGGCTATCAGCGCGCTGGCGAAACTCCCTGATCAGCAAGATTCTCTGATCCGGGCCGTGAGCTCCTCATCCCAGCTGTTGTATGAGCTCAATCGCACGTTGGGTGCGTCGGTGGACTACCGCGGACCTGCGGGGCGCTTTGGAACTCGTTTACAGCCGCCCGGGCTCCAACAGGGGACGGATGGGGGTTCATAGAACGGAACCTCATATGATTTGGAATTTTGGCCCTGAAACAGCGTCTGGACTTGGAAGGCTGCAGTGAGAAAGAACACTGTGGTCTGGATTGGAATAAACAAAAAGACTATCTAATCTGGTTTCTGCACACGTCCTTGAAAAGAGGCCTGTTTGGAAACTATTCTCCTGGAGCGTAGAGCTGAAGTGCCCTTGCTGACCTCCCCCCCCCCCCCAGAGATCTCTGTGCGTGCCTCGGATAACGCCCAGCTGAATAACTGCTGAACTGTGTTCTCTGAAGTTACTCGCAGACTCTATATCTCCTTGCATGTCGTCAAAACTGCAACAATGTCTCGTGTGGTTGTGCTTATGCTGATAGAGTTTTTGGGACTTTATCATGGAGTGTCCTCAGGCAATCTTTGATAGACTCTCTTTTTGAATATCACAAATGATACCTATTGTGTTTTTCCTTTTTTTCCATATCTGATTGTGGTGGCGCGGTTTTTATACTGTTGCGACTTCGTGCGCTCGTCCCTATCCTATGATGAATGTGCGTAATCATTAACGTTGTCTTTGTGCCCCGGTGCAATGTCAAGGTCAATAAAGATATATTCTATTCTATTCTATTCTATCCTGAAGGGGACTACATGTGTGAATCTGCTGCTAGCAGGACACCATATGAGACATCAAAAGATGTCCTTCAGCGCGGCCTCTCCCATCCGTATCGGGATGAAGGTTATAGGTGTGAAAACAAGGAAAGAGCCATGAGGGTAGTAGCGTTGGTATTACAAAAAAGATTTATCACATTTTGTCTTTCAGGACACCATATGAGACATCAAAAAACCTCTACCAGCAAGCACACATTTAAGACAAATCACATTTGCATTTGAGGGTGAAGCAATGAGACAAGTCCATGAGCTCCATTCAGATTAGCCAGAGTTCTGATGATGACGTGATCAGCCAGCCTTATCTGACTCAGAGGACACAGAATAGTTATCCGGGGAGGGTAGTGGTGGGGGGGTGGGGGGACGCTTCTTTTCTTCAGTTGCTCCACTCCGGAGATTTTGTTGTTGGCCTGTCCCGGCTGACTCAGGGAGTCCGATTAGATTAGCATGATTTATCTTTAGGGCAGGCTCACAGTGTTCTTTCTGTGGCCTTGAAGTCCAGGTGGCTGTCTGGAATCCAATACACTCCAAATTATGGGAAACTTTTCACCGACCCGAACTATGAATCAACCTCCATATGTGACCCTCCTGGGTGCTGCACACAAGTCCCGAACCTTACCGGTGGTCTGCGGCCCTCTGCCGCATCCACTTTGCGGTTCAGCTCATAAAGCAGCTGGTTCATCGATGTCACAGCTCGGATCACAGACTCGGTCTGAGAAGGAAGCTTAGTCAGCGCGTTGATCGCCTCGGAAGTCTTCCTGATTGTCCGATAGAAGAGAACTCCACACAAGCCAAAAAGCAGAGCACCTGCTATCATAATTCCAATTATGACTATATCCTCCACATCTTCGACAGAAAGCATGTCCAGGCATAATATCTTCCATTCGCCCCAGGAATCCATGATATACCCGGCAGGATGCGACTGCAAAGGGCAAGCCGGTTCCCCAGGACCTGAACGCTTCGTAGAAAAAAAATTATCAATAGAGTTAACAGCCCACGAAACCAGATCCATCGAGAATTTACGTTAGAGCGAGCACTGAAAAAATAAAAACTGCAGACAAGACAAAGTGGCAAAGCAGGGAGAGGAAAACTCAGGAGGGAAGGAGGGAAGCTGCTGCTCCGTCCAGTGCCGGAAGTGAAAGCGCATTGTTAGCAAAATGTTCTGCTGTATTTGGCTTGCTGCTGTTGTTGGTTGTTAATTTTTTGGTTGACACAATCTTTCCTGTTTATGTTCTCATTAAATCAGGTTAGTAAATGACTTTTACCTGAAGCATGTTAAAAAATTTACTAAATCTTTTTTTGGGGGGGTTGGCGCAACGTTTGTCACTTTTTTCATCCCTTCTGAGTTTGAAGGTATGTTATTAAAATGTCACCTGTTCACTGGGTAAAGTTAATATTAATAATAATAATAATAATGAATTCAATTTATAATGCACTTTTCATTAATTAAAAATCTCAAAGTGCTACAAAGTGTAACAAAGCAAAGATCAAAATAAAACAAGTGATAAAATCAAATAAAATCAATAATAATATCGACTAAGATCAAAGATAAAATCATGTGGATGCAGATTAGGCTTGCTTAAAAAATAAATAAAATAAAACAAGTGATAAAATCAAGTAAAATCAATAATGATATCAGCTAAGATCAAAGATAAAATCATGTGGAGGCAGAATAGGCTTGCTTAAAAAGAAAAGTCTTTATGCTGCTTTTAAAGTCAACCAGTGACTGTGGAGCTCTCAGGTCGTCAGGGAGGGAGTTCCACAGGCGGGGGGCAGCCACACAGAATGCTCGGTCTCCCATGGTCCTCAATTTGGTCCGAGGAATATGAAGGAAATTACTGTTCTGTGATCGTAGAGACCGGGTGGATGAATATGGTGCAAGAATGTCCTTTAGATAGTCAGGTGAAGTTCCGTGCAAGCATTGATGGGTAATGAGAGCAGTTTTGTACTGAATTCTGTAGGTGACAGGAAGCCAATGGAGGTTATGGAGAATGGGTGTAATATGTTCAAATTTACGAACTCTCAACAGAATCCTTGCTGCACTGTTTTGAATGTATTGAAGTTTCTGAAGGTTTTTGCCAGGGATACCAATAAACAGGGAGTTGCAGTAGTCGAGCCTGGAGGAGACAAAGGCATGGACGAGTTTCTCAGCATCAGGAAAAGTCAGAGATGGGCGAAGTCTGGAGATGTTTCGAAGATGGAAGAAGCAGGTTTTAAACAGATGCTTAATGTGATTTTCAAATGTAAGATGAGAGTCCATTTTTATTCCAAGATTTGTAACAGAGGTGGAGAGGGGGATGTCTTGACCAGAGAAGGAGATTGTTGTTAAAGTTGATGTTTGTATCTGGTGAGGGGTGCCAATCAATATGGCCTCAGTCTTCGAGCAGTTTAATTGAAGAAAGTTCTGATTCATCCATGCCTTTATTTCCTCCAGGCAGGCAGAGAGAACAGTGAGTGAAGATGGAGATAGGGATGATGATGATGCTCCAGTCCTGATGTAAAGCTGTGTGTCGTCGGCATAGCAGTGAAAAGAAATGTTGAACTGATTAATAATTTGACCTAAAGGCAGCATGTAGAGGGAAAACAGCAGGGGCCCCAGAACTGACCCCTGAGGGACACCACAGGAGACACCGACTGTCTGGGAAGTGGCATTGCCAAGGCTAACACATTCCAGCCTATTGGAGAGGAAAGATTTGAACCAGTCCAGGACAGTGTCACACCGACCTCCACATGAAGACGGTGGAGGAGGATACTATGGTCCACAGTGTCGAAGGCTGCAGTGAGGTCAAGGAGGACAAGGATGGAGGGAGAACCAGTGTCAGCAGCCATGAGGACATCATTTGTTACTCTCAGCAGTGCAGTCTCAGTACTGTGAGCTGCTCTGAATCCAGACTGGAACTTCTCATACAGAGAGTGTTGCTGTAGGTGGTCCTGCAGCTGAGCAGCAACTGCTTTCTCCAGCACTTTGGACAGAAATGGGAGGTGGGAAATTGGGCGGTAATTAGAAAAAATGTCGGGATCCAAATTAGATTTTTTCAGAAGAGGCCTAATGATGGCAGTTTTTAGAGGCAGTGGAACATGACCAGATTGTAGAGACTTGTTTATTATTTGTGTGATTAATGGGCTTATTGCAAAGTGATTGGATTTTATGAGAGACGAGGGGAAGGGATCCAGGGCGCAGGATGAAGGCTTCATTTTCTTGAGGATGGTCTCCACCTCACTCTGAACAACTTCGTCAAAGCTGCTCAGGATCCCAGAAAGCAGACGGGTAGATGGTACACCAAGATCAGGGAGGTTGTGGAGCTGAGATCTGATAGTGTCAACTTTGTTTTTAAATGATGAGAGGAACAGGTCGCATTTTTTAACAGAGTCCTCATGAGTTTGTTTAATGGGATTAAGCAGATGAGTTATTGTGGAGAAGAGCTGTTTAGAGTTTCCAGGGCAGGTGTTGATGATGTTGGAATAATATTTGGAGCGTGCATCTTTAAGTGAATAGGCATACGCTTTCTGATGTTCTTTGTACGCTTGCTTATGTACCGAGAGACCAGATGATTTTACACGTCTGTCAATAGTACGGCCAGTTGCCTTCATCCTGCGTAGCTCACCAGTGTACCAGGGGGCTGAACGGGAGAAAGACACCAGTCTTGTCTTCAAGGGAGCATGTAGGTCCAGAAGCTCCTGGAGAGATTGGTTGTAGTAAACCACAGAGTTATCTGCAGATGAGTGATTGACAGCGGTCAGGGCGAGAAAATCAGCAGACAAAACATCAGGGGAAATGTATTTATAGTCACGGAACTGGATAGGTCGTTTTGGGTTAGAAGCAGGCGAAGTTGAAGGCACTTCCAGGGAGATGACACTGTGGTCCGAGACACCCAGGTCATATACAGATAAGTTATTGATGAGTACAGTGTCTGTAATCACCAAATCCAGAGTATGCCACCCTTGTGCGTAGGGGCGTCCACATGTTGGGTGAGGTTGAGAGATTCCAAAAGAGACTTAAAATCTGTAGCCAGAGGGGAAGAGGAATTGTCCATGTGGATATTTAGATCGCCAAGAAAAATAGTTTTTACAGGGGAGGTGCAGAAAAAAGTGAGGAGGTCATGCATTTCTGAGTTAAATGAAACATGTGGTTTGGGAGGTCTATAAATCAATATAACGTTCATCAGGAGTGGGGCTTTGAAGTTGAAGGCCAAACATTCAAAAGAAGAAAAATTATGAGAAGACAGATGTGACAATTTTAAATTACTGCGGTAGATTACAGCCAGACTACCACCGCGGCCAGTGCAGCGGGCTCTCTGCAGATAACTGCATCCAGAGGGACAAGCTTCATTCAGAGAACTGAATACATCTGGTTGATGCCAAGTTTCTGTGAGTCACATGAGGTCCAAGTTTTTCTCCAGAATGTGATCATGAATTAGACATGATTTATTGGATAGTGATTGTACATTGAAAAGTTCTATTTTAATGCCAGTTGGTGTAGGAGCTTTTGGAACCGGTTTAAGCAGACTGAATTCCACTCCACGTTTTCCTTGCCACCTCGTGTGCTGCGGACTACAAGGGACTACAGACGCAGCGTTCTGATGACGTAGTCGAGGTGCGACACGTCTCACGGACGGAATCGGTTCAGAGCGAGAATAAACAGATTTCTTTCGAGAGCCTCTATGGATGTAACGAGGTCTACGCAGAAGTCCCAGTTGTTTGATGATGGAAACAGAAGGTGGAATGGAGCAGTTGTTAAGTCCAAGCAGCTGCGAAGCGGAGTAGGTCAACATCACACCAGCCAAACCGGGGGGAGCTAGCACAGAGCTAGCCGCTAACAGCAGACCCACGGCTTCGAGAGAAATAACCAAGAAGCAGTGAGATGTAACTTGAATGAGCAAGATGGCTGCCGGGGTGCAGACACACAGTTTGGCAGGTCCTGAGTGTTTGTTACAAAAATTCTTCAAAAACATCAAAAGGCCTCGGATTTTGCCATCATCTTATTTGCTTATTGTTTTTATATCTTTTTATCTACTTCTGAGCTTATTGTGCCCAAGGAAAAGTGACAATCTAATCTTTTTGCCAGCTAAAAAGAGTCAACATCTTCTCTTCACAAGGCTGCTGGATTATGGCCATGCTAGGCCACCCCCAGGTAAAAATGAACAATCTAGCAGTTTTCTACTATCTCCCAGAACTGCTAATCTTGTTCTGATACTGCTTCTGGCTGGTGACATTGAAGTAAATCCTGGGCCTGGGCCATCACCACTACAGCTACCAGGGCTACCACCTCTGCTACCTGGGCCATCACCACTACTACAGCTACCAGGGCTACCACCCATGCTACCTGGGCCACCACCACTACTACAGCTACAAGGGCTACCACCTCTGCTACCTGGGCCACCACCACCACTACAGCTACCAGGGCTACCACCTCTGCTACATGGGCTATCACCACTACAGCTACCAGTGCTACCACCACTACTACAGCTACCAGGGCTACCAGCTCTGCAACTTGGGCTACCACCATTACAGCTACCTGGGCTACAACCACTGCAGCCACCCAGGCTACAACTACAGCTACCTGGGATATCATCTCTGCAGCTACTTGGCCTACAACCACTACAGCTACCTGTGTTAACACCTATGCAGCCAGTTGGGCTACAACAACTGCCACTACATGGACTGCCATCTCTGCATCGACCTGGGCTACAATTACAACCAACCAGGGTACAACAACACTTTTGCCCACTTGCTCAAGCAGGTGTGCTACAACCACAGGCAGCTGAGAGTCAACAACATACTGTTGGCTTGCAACCACAGGTACCTGTAAATAATCCTAAAACTGCAACAAAAAGACTACCATCAGCCATAAAACTAAAGTACCTGAATCCTGCTATTAAAAAACAAAACAAGATGCATTTTTTCCAAACCCTCAATAATGCAAAAGTAATTTGGGATCCAAGATCAAAACCAAAAGGGATTTTAATGGGTCACATCAACATTCGTAGTATTGTTAATAAAACAGAACAAATCAGACATTTATTAAGTGACTCAAACATTGACATACTTGGAATATCAGAAAGCTGGCTGACTTCTACATCACCAACAGCAGCTGTGAATATGCCAGGATACAATGTATACAGAAGGGATAGAGGGACAGGGAAAGGTGGGGGTGTATTGGTCTATGTTAGAAACCATATTAAATGTGAATTAATCAGTTGGCCAGGGGAAGTTAATCTTGAATGTATCAGTTTAAATGTTTCACTGTCACACACAATGTCATTCACTCTGATTTGTATTTATCAAACTCCATCTACCAAGGATATATTTTATGATCAACTTGGAACTATTTTAAACCACTGCAACTCTCAAAGGGAGATAATCCTTATGGGTGATTTTAACATCAACTGGGACAAGAAATTGGATAGGAGAAAATTGAAACAACTTGCTGACAAATATAATTTAACAAAGGTCATAAATGGGCCAACAAGAATAACAAATACGTCCAAAACAACTATTGATTTAATATTCACTAACAAACCTGATAGAATTTTGAAGACTTTTAACCTCCTATCTGGTCTTTCTGACCACAATTTTATTTTCTGCTCAAGAAAAATTAATAGGCAGCATCCAGCCACAACTGCTAAAAATAGATCCTACCTTTTTATACCTAAACATTTGCAAGAGCATCTCAAGACTGAACTTGAACAAATAAATTGGTCGAATGTATTGGAATATAAAGATACTGAGATCTGTACTAACAACTTCATCAAGAGTGTCAATGAAATTTTAAACCAGTTTACAAAAATAGGCAAGTTTGGAAAACAGAACAATAATTTACCTTGGCTTAACAGTGACATTTTAAAATTGATAAAAGAAAGAGATAGAGCCTTTAAGAAACCCTTGAGTACAGGAATTACAACTGATCGTCAGATTTTTACATCACTGAGGAATAAAGTGATAAAACACATACGTAAAGCAAAAGCTATTTTCTACATTGACATTATAAAAGGAGCAAATGGAAATGGGAAAGTGATATGGGAAAATTTGAATAAGCTACTGGGACGCAACAATACTGATAATTTCAAAAATGTACAGCTTCAGGTAAATGGTGCACTGACAGATGACTTAAGCAAAATTGTTAATATGTTTAATTCCTTTTTCATTAGTTCCATTGAAGAATTAACAATGCATCTCAAACACCTTGACATCCCACATAAATCTCTAGATGTCAATAAACCAGTATTTAGTATACAAGAAATCTCTGTCACTGAAGTTATAAAAACTATATCATCTCTAAAAGGCTCAAAGGCTAGAGACATGTTTGGCCTGACAAGTCATTTTTTAAAGCTTCATAAAGAAGCACTTGCAAGTCCAATTGCACATATAATTAACCAATCGATTAAATATGGAGTAGTGCCATCCACATGGAAAATTGCCAGGGTTACCCCAGTGTTTAAGGCAGGAGACAAAACAAAGCCAGAGAATTATCGTCCTATAAGTATTTTGCCAATCATTTCGAAAATTGCAGAGAAATGGGTTGCTCTGCAGTTAACAGAGCATTTAAATAAAAGCCCAACTTCTCTCCATCCTATGCAATTCGGGTTTAGGAAGTATCACTCTACAGAGACAGCCACCTGCTACCTTCTGGAAAATCTAAAACAGCTTCTAGATCAGGGCGGCTTTGTGGGTGCTGTGTTCCTTGACCTGAAACGTGCTTTTGACACAATCAACCACAACATTCTTCTTGCTAAACTAACTCATTTTAATTTCTCTAATAGTGCCCTCTGCTGGATGAAATCTTATCTGTCTGATAGAAAACAAGCAGTACAAATAGAAAACTCACAATCTACCTTTCTTATCTGCTCAGCTGGAGTCCCACAGGGCTCAATACTGGGACCAATCTTATTTAGCCTATATGTTAATAATTTGCCAAATGTTTGCAAAACTGTAAAGATGCAATTATATGCAGATGATACTGTATTGTATGTTCATGGAAAAACAAAAAATGAAGCTGCTGCTGTGCTTTCTAGTGCCATGATGCCGGTATCTCACTGGCTCCAGGACTCTTGTCTACATCTCAACACTAAAAAAACAGTCTGTATGTTTTTCTCTCGGCTGCCACCAGATGATGGGCATCCATCTGTGTTGGTCAATGGAGAGACATTAGATGTGGTTGAACAATTTAAATACCTCAGAGTCATTTTTGATTCCAATCTAAATTTCAAGCAGCATGTAAAGAGAATTTCACATATAATTAAACTTAATCTGGCAAACTTCAAACATATAAGACCTTCTCTGACAACAGAATCAGCAAAGGCTTACATGCATGCCATGATCTTCAGCCATATAGCCTATTGTTATACTACATGGTCTCACACTTCAGAGATCGTCATGAAGCCCCTAAAGTCTCTTTTTAAGAAAACACTGAAAATTTTTGACAAAAAGCCAATACAGTATCATTACTGCAACATCATAAATAAGTACAAAATTTTGGATTTTAATAGCTATCAGATTTTTATGGACGTTTGCCTGATTTTTAAAGTTTTAAATGGACTTGCTCCTCCTCCTTTAATATATTTTATAAGTAAAAAAACAAGTACAGTAAACACAAGAGCACTGACCAGAGGAGATTGTGATGTGCAGCGGCGCAGGACTAAATTTGGCCAAATGGTGGTGTCCATCAGAGGCACGCAGTCATGGAACACACTGCCAGTTTCCATCAGGAACTGTGGCACCTACTCCAGCTTTAAAAATTCTCTGAAACTTTGGCTGAAAACTAATCAGAAGTGCACTCATGTGTAGATTACTTTGTCTATTTTCTTATGGCATCATATTTTTATTGTAATTTTATGTTGTGTTATGTGCTATATAGGTGATGTTTGTATTTTTCTCCGCTCTTTTGTTTCATGGGACGTTTCTTAGTCTTACCTGCCTTAGGACAACGGATGAAAATTAGCTATTGTGCTAACTCCGGCATATTTACATTGATGCTAACTGCTGTTATGTTGATTAATATGCATTGTCCTAACTTAAATAAATAAATAAATGCATGAAATGAATGAGCATAACTTGAAGAACGGTCCAGACGACATAGGACGTTGACAGAAGCAGCAGGTAAGCAAAACAAAAACTGCAGCCACGTAGTTCTCCAAGCAAAGTTTGTGCAAGGTTTGTGCTGGAGGTTGACAGGAGGCAGACAGGCCAATATTCCGGTTAGGAAGTACTAACCAAGTTGTCCGTAAAGTCCTTGATTAAAAAACCACTGAACAAAATAAGTCCAGATAAATGTCCATAAAAAATAAAAATAGCAACAGTACAACAACTTTTCAGCATGGAGAAGCGGCGAACATCACGACATTACGCCAGCGTCCTCTCCCAGGTGCAAAAAATATTCTTATTTTTAAACTAGCAGTTGAGTATCACTATTGCTTAGCACAATACCATTATGTAAAAAAACTAAAGACAAAGTTAAAATAAAAGTCAAGTGCACCCTAAAGTCATTGTGATAAATTGTTACATGAATTTCATTATCTTAGCCATAGGAGTGAGTTTTAAAAAAGGATGATGCCTATAGACCCTTTCCAAAAATTTGAATATCATGGAACAGTTGTTTAACTTCCATAATTCCATTCAAAAAGTTAATCTTTAATAGATGATAGATTTGGGGCCCACAATTTAAACAATTTCAAGTATTTATTTGTTACATAATTTGGGCTTACAGCTCATGAAACCCACGAAATCAGGAATTCAAAAAATTTGAATACTGTGGAGAAATCAGCCCACACTACTTCTCAATTTTTACAGAAGAAAAATAAAGAAATTACAATCACAACAAATCAATCAAAGTATGGTACCGGTACTTTCAAAATGATATGTCAGTCTTCAATACTTGGTTGGGTATCCCTTTGTCTTAATCACTGCCTTGATGCGACGTGGCTGTTTCATTCTGTTCTGTCTTCTAGCAACTATACAGAATGGACGGTTAAAGCTGTATTGTTGCTTACTCTAAACTTTATTGTAACAGAAGAACTTCATGACAAGTGCATTTCCTCTAGGGCCTCTCAGCCTGTGTCACACCCAAATATATCCCCCTGGGAACATAGGCTGAACTAACAATCCACTTGTTACATCCTTTCTCTTTCCTTTTTTTCTCAAAATTTAACATTTTCCTTATAAACAAAATAAACATATTTTACAGGGCATTCAGATTTAAACATAGACATTTAACCTCAAGTGCATCTTCTGTAAAATTACCTTTTGATAATACAAATACATTCAAAATTATCTAATTAAAAATTATCAAAATAATTTTTTTTCCTTCCCCCCCCAGTGCAACAGAAGCCCACAAACAAACATAGAAAGTGGTCAAACATTGTGTGAGAATACTATGTAGTATAGTAATAATAATAATAAATAATAAACTTTATTTGTATAGCACCTTCCTACAATGCCTTGCATTGACCAAGGTGCTTAACAGGATAAAAAGATGAATAAACTGGAACAATAAATCAGTGAGAATAGAATAAAAAATAACAGTAATAAAAGAAGGCAATGGAAATAAAAATGCTACATACTAAAATACCAAAAGTAATAAACGTTACACACTGAAAGCTTTTTTGAACAAGTGGGTCTTCAGTCTGGTTTTAAACAGAGTCAGGTCAGAGGTGGCACGCAGCTCAAGGGGGAGACTGTACCTTGAGCGAGGCACCTCCAGCAGGTGTTGACTGGCAGATCGTAAAGCTCTGCCGGGCTGATGGGCTTTCAAAAGTTCTGAGATGTAGAGAGGTGCAAGTCCATTCAGAGCTTTGAAGACAAACAGCAACAGTTTGAACTGTATCCTGAACTGAACTGGGAGCCAGTGTAGAGAGGACAGGACAGGAGTGATGTGTTCATATTTTCGTGTGTTGGTCAAAAAGCGTGCGACAGAATTCTGTACAAGCTGCAAACGGGAGATGGAGGATTGATTAATACCAACATACAAAGCATTACAATAATCAAGTCTGGAGGTCACAAAGGCATGGATGGCCTTCTCCAGATCACCACGGCTGAGAAATGACTTGACTTTAGAGAGCAGACAGAGCTGGAAAAAGCTGGTCTTGACAACAGAACTGATCTGTTTATCAAGCTTTAAGTTAGAGTCAAGCTGCACTCCAAGATTTCTGACCACCGGGTTGAAGTGGGGGAGGGGAAAACCAAAACTTGGACTGGGAAGGATGTTGCTGGTGTCATCGGATGCACCAAACAAAATGCATTCAGTTTTATCTGTGTTTAGGTGGAGGAAGTTTTGAGAGAGCCAGTGCTTAATGTCATTTAAGCAGTTGACAAGAGTGTTTGAACTGAGTGAGGGGTTGGGAGTGACTGGCAGATAGATTTGTAAATCGTCTGCATACATGTGAAAAGACAGGTTATGACGTGCAATGATTGATCCTAATGGCAGCATGTAAAGAGAGAAGAGGACTGGCCCTAGAATAGATCCCTGTGGTACACCAGAGGTCAGAGGGGTTGATGAAGAGGAGGACAAATCACCTATCATGACAGAAAAAGTTCTCCCAGACAGGTAAGATTTGAACCACTCAAGCACAGCTCCCTGGAGGCCAACCTGCTCAGACAAGCGGTTGATTAGTACCTGATGGTCGACAGTGTCAAAAGCTGCTGAGAGGTCTAACATCACCAGCAGAGCAGGGTTTTTTGCATCCAGAGACAGAAGAATGTCATTCTGCACTTTGAGCAATGCAGATTCAGTACTGTGACGGGCTCGAAAACCTGACTGAAATTTTTCAAACAGGTTGTTGAGCTCTAGAAAAGATTGAAGTTGAATAAAAACAATCTTTTCTAGGACCTTCGATAAAAATGACAGATGGGAAACTGGCCTGAAATTAGAGAGAGCTGTAGGATCTAGGCCTGGTTTTTTGAGAAGAGGACTGACCACAGCATGTTTGAAAGCAGATGGCACAAAACCTGAGGATAGACAGCTGTTAATAAATGATAAAACACAAGGACCAATTACATCAAAAGAATGTTTGAATATTTTTGATGGAATGATGTCCAGAGAACAATTAGTTGGTTTCATCTGCTGAACCACCTTGATGAGGTGAGGCAGTGAAACCAAGTCGAACTGGTCAAAAACAGCAGTGGTTATTGCAGATGCACATGATTGGACAGTGTTGGATGGACTGACAATGTTCTGCCTGATAGTCTATTTTGTTGACAAAATAGCTCTGAAAGTTGTCACAGGTAGACTGTGTGGCAGTTTTCAGAACATTGACAGATGGGTTGATAACAGACTGGAGTGTGTTGAATAGCGTCTTCGGCCGGTTGGAGTTGGTGGAGATTAAATTGGAGAGGTACTGTGACTTGGCCTGCTTCACAGCATTTTGATAATCACAGAGACAGTCTCTCAGTATTCCCTGGGATACATGAAAGCGGTCCCGCTTCCATTTTCGCTCTGCTTTTCTGCAGCGTCGTCGAAGAGCTCGCGTCGTTTCATTGAGCCATGGTGATGGTCTGTTTTTTGAAGATGCCTGTTTGAGAGGAGCGATGGAGTCCAAGATCGTTGTGCAGGTGTGATGGAAGGAGGTGATGAAGTCCTCAGGATGTAGAGATGGGTCCAGGCTGACAGCAGAGCAAAAGTCAGTTCTCTTAAAGGCATCAGTGAACTGACTTGGGGTGGATGGGGTGATCGAGCGGCAGAGACGTGCTGGGAGAATAGCCTTCGGTGCAGGAGAGGTGAAAAATTCAAATAATATGGGAAAATGGTCTGAAATACAGGTGTCCAGGATCTCCACAGCAGGTATTTGAAGGCCGTGGGAGATAATTAAATCCAGTGTATGACCCAGACTGTGCGTGGCCCCTGAGACCGACTGCGACAGGTTAAAAGAGTCCAGAAGGTCCTGAAACTCACATCCAAGCTGATTACTTGAGCAGCAGGTGTGCACGTTGAAATCTCAACAGAAAAGCCAAGAGTCAAACTTTGGCAGCAGGTCAGCCAGTAGTTCTGAAAACTCACTGAGAAAGTTTTTATTGTATTGTAGAGACCGATAAAAGAGGCCACACAGCAGAGGTTTAGCAGATTCCAGCACAAACAACATGCTTTCAAAGCTGTTGTAGTTTTTCTGAGGTAACATGCGGCATTTGAACGCCTCCTCATTGAACACAGCAGCGAGCCCTCCCCCTCTTCCAGCCCCACGCGGTGCGCTCAGATAAGAAAAACCAGGTGGGAGGAGTTCTGAGAAGCAACTGTTGTCTCCTGTCTTCTGCCAGGTTTCAGTGATCAGGAACAGATCCAGACGATGAGTTGAGATCAAATCACTTAATATAAAAGTTTTATTAGTGATCGATCTGGCGTTAAACAGTGCTGCACGGGTTGGAACGCAGCCAGTTACGTCACTCTCAGCTCGAGTGAGCGGGCGGAGGTTCTGTTTAACGCTGCCTCGCTTCACAGTCCTCCTCACCGGGGGGCAAGATGGATACTGATCGCTGGCGTCATGATTGATAGCAACAAGGCATCTGTGGCGACGAGCGAAGGAACGACGGATGTCAAAGACGCTGAATTCAGGAGGTAAGTCAGCCGTCGGCGTGTTGTGAGACGAGAGATACTTTTTAAACCTCACCAGCACGCCTGCTCTCGTTCCGCGTCTTCTGCGTCGCTTGTTGCGAGGTAACGTGGTCGTGTTGCATTGTAGGTAGGCTGGAACAGACGCCAAGAAAGGTGGAAGTGGAGGGGGCTTAAAATGTCCATATTTGCCAGTAGCCGGTGCGTTGATCAGCGAGTCTTGGAGACTTAGAAGAGTTGAGCGATCATAGACCAGAAGCGAGGATGCATCGTCGATGAAAAAAAGGCAGAACACGAACAGCAGTAAAAAGTTCAGGAGAGGAGTTAGATAGCAAGCCATGACAACAGGCGCCATCTTGCAAATCAATAGTCCTCCAAATAGGCTACTTTCTTAAACAGACGACCAGACCTTGTAGTGACAGTGTCCTCATCACCACCCTGATGACCACGTTCATCAGCAACCACAGTTTGTGCGTTTGTCCCTGGTTGTTCTAATGTTGAGGTTGGGCAATAGTTGTGCGTGAGGTGGCGACGATTTCTTCTTAGGACACCACCCGACTTCAGCTCCACCTCATAAGATCTGGGACTCACTGGTCTAATCACTTTTGCTGTTTTCCAGGTTTTATAAGGCTCAAATGGTTGAACTCAAACACTGTCCCCTGCTCCGAAACAGTCTAAATCTTTTGCTGTGCGGTTGTAGTATTTCTCTTGTATTTGTCGGTTATTAATTAGTCCCCGTTTGTTGTCTGACACATTAGGCTCCAACAGTGTCTCTTTCGTAGGAAGAAGGGTTCGGGTCCTCCTACTGAGAAGTCTCTGTGTCGGACTTGAGGTGAGACCTTGGCTCGGTGTGTTGCGATGGTCCAATAGAGCCAAGTATGGATCCTGTCCAGCTGTTGCAGCTTTCTGCATGAGTCGTTTTGCTGTTTTGACAGCTGACTGCTTTACCATTGCTTTGTCGGTATCCAGGTGAAGATGTTCTATGTTGGAATTCCCACTTTTTTTTTTTGAACTTATAATTTTATTATTTTTACAGAGCAATTACACAGTGATACGTCAGTTGTACATAACTTAAATATTGACAATATAAAGTTTTCCATGAGTTAAGCATCATAACCGGATATCTTTTGACCTCAGCATCAGGTCTGTAGCCTCAATGTCCCACCACCCCAAAATAAGGAAAGTCTTTGGGTGGAATAGTTAAATACCGTACACCGAAGATAAACTTAAACTTATTTACATCAACAAATCTTCTGCAGGCCTCCAGCACAGGTCAAAAATAGGTTTTTGAAGTCTTAATGAGTAGGTTATCTTTTCCATATTATACAGTTCCCGTACTTTTTGAACCCATGTGTCATAGGAAGGTGGTTCCAATTGCTTCCATCTAATTGTAATACATTTCAGGGCTGCAGTAAAAAGGACATTTAACAAATATACCTTGGCCTGTCCTTGCAGCCCAGCTGGTATAACACCAAGTAGTGTAACTGTAACATCCCTTGGTATAACTTCAGGAAAAATATGGTTTATAGCCCTGTAGACTTCATCCCAGAAATTTTGTAATTTGGGACATGCCCAAAAAATGTGAGTATGGTTGGGAACCTCCGGGCCACAGTTTCTCCAACACAGGCTTGGTATTCTAGAGTCCATTTTTGCAACAACATCCGGTGTCCTGAAATATCTACTAATAATTTTCCATTTATATTCCCGCCATGTATTTGAGTTTGTAACTCGATGTGCTTCAGTCCAGACTTCCTCCCATGTTTCATCTGAAATTATTTTGGCCGTCTCAGCCTCCCATCTCTGTTTCGTCCAAGTGGGTTTGTTAAGGTTCATTGATAAGAATGCCCCATATACCTTTGTTATAACTTTTTTATCCCCTCCCTCACTCTTGAAATGGATTAGGAGGTTTTCTATTGGCGTAGGGTTTAGTACTTTTTCCCAATCCTTATGTGTAGACAAAAAGGAGCGCAACTGTAAATATCTAAAGAAGTCACCTTTCTGGAGATGAAAATTCCTACTTAAATCTTCAAATGACATAAGGTTGTTCTTGTCGATCAGCTGGTGAAGAAATATAAGCCCCTGTTCAACCCATTTAGAGAAACTTTTGTCTAGGAAATTTGGTATGAAGGATTTAATATGTCCAATGCTTGATAATATTGATAAGCCTCTCGGTAGCTTAAAAGAGGTTCGTACCTTGTTCCAAATGTTGAGTGTGGTTTTAGTCCATGATGAGAGTTCATTTACTGGTGTATCTAAAAATGGTAACACCTTTAATGATACTGAGCATCTTTCTTGCTCAATGCTCAGCCATCTTGTTTGAGAATCTTGTTGGATCCATGAGATAAAAGGCTTTAACTGAGCTGCCCAAAAATAGTATTTTAAAACCGGAAGATTAAGACCCCCTTCCGTCTTTTTTCTTTGTAATGTTTTGTATTTTATGCGAGGGCGCTTGCCTTGCCATATAAATTTTGAAATAATTTTGTCCAATTCAGCAAACGTGGATTTTGGTATTCCAACTGGTAACATCTGGAACAGGCATAAGGGTGTCCATATGTGCTCTTGGCACCAGGACACCCTAGGTCGTAGTTCAATGATCGACTTTGTTGTCGTCTCATCTGATCTGCGGCCGCATGTCCTGGACACTCGGGTGAAGAGAGGGGCAGAGCTGTCAACTGACCACTACCTGGTGGTGAGTTGGCTCCGATGGTGGGGGAGGATGCCGGTCAGACCTGGCAGACCCAAACGTATTGTGAGGGTCTGCTGGGAACGTCTGGCAGAGTCTCCCGTAAGACGGAGCTTTAACTCCCACCTCCGGGAGAGCTTTGAACACGTTCCGAGGGAGGCGGGGGACATTGAGCCCGAGTGGGCCATGTTTCGCGCCTCTATTGTCGAGGCAGCTTATCGGAGTTGTGGCCGCAAGGTTGTTGGTGCCTGTCGTGGTGGCAACCCTCGAACCCGGTGGTGGACACCGGCGGTGAGGGATGCTGTCAAGCTGAAGAAGGAGTCCTATTGGGCCTTTTTGGCCTGTGGGACCCCGGAAGCAGCAGATAGGTACCGGCAGTCCAAGCGGCATGCGGCTCGGGTGGTTGCTGAGGCAAAAACT
>JBBPBX010069702.1:0-13088 GCA_038048925.1 Garcialebias charrua
TTTGGTGCATAGGCACAAACAACAGTCAGAGCCCGTCCCCCCACACGTAGGCGAAGGGAGGCTACCCTCTCGTTCACCGGGGTGAACCCCAACGTACAGGCACCAAGATGGGGGGCAACCAGTATGCCCACTCCTGCTCGGCGCCTCTCACCAGGGGCAACTCCAGAGTGGAAGAGTG
The DNA here is from genome assembly GCA_038048925.1 of Garcialebias charrua. Lineage (NCBI taxonomy): Eukaryota > Metazoa > Chordata > Actinopteri > Cyprinodontiformes > Rivulidae > Garcialebias > Garcialebias charrua. The sequence continues at coordinate 179 of JBBPBX010069702.1, forward strand.
TCCAACCCCTCTCAAGGAAACTGGTTCCAGAGCCAGAGCCATGCGTTGAGGTGAGTCCGACTATTTCTAGTCGGAAACTCTCAACCTCACACACTAGCTCAGGCTCCTTCCCCACCAGAGAGGTGACATTCCATGTCCCAATGTCCAGCTTCTGTAGCAAAAGGATCAGACCGCCAGGGTCTCCGCCCTCGGCCACCACCCATCTCACATCAAAGTCAAATTCAAAGTCAAAGTCAAAGTCAACTTTATTGTCAGATCTGCAATATGTACAGTACAGGACATACACAGGACCGAAATTGCGTTTCTCTCAGTCCCTCGGTGCACATTGCACCCGACCCCCTATAAATAATACAGTAATAAACTTTATTTGTATAGCACCTTCCTACAATGCCTTGCATTGACCAAGGTGCTTAACAGGATAAAAAGATGAATAAACTGGAACAATAAATCAGTGAAAATAGAATAAAAAACAACAGTAATAAAAGAAGGCAATGGAAATAAAAATGCTACATACTAAAATACCAAAAGTAATAAAAGTTACACACTGAAAGCTTTTTTGAACAAGTGGGTCTTCAGTCTGGTTTTGAACAGAGTCAGATCAGAGGTGGCACGCAGCTCAAGGGGGAGGCTGTTCCAGGCTTTTGGGCCGGCAACAGAAAATGACCGGTCTCCCCATTGTTTGTACCTTGAGCGAGGCACCTCCAGCAGGTGTTGACTGGCAGATCGTAAAGCTCTGCCGGGCTGATGGACTTTCAAAAGTTCTGAGATGTAGAGAGGTGCAAGTCCATTCAGAGCTTTGAAAACAAACAGCAGCAGCTTGAACTGTATCCTGAACTGAACCGGGAGCCAGTGTAGAGAGGACAGGACAGGAGTGATGTGTTCATATTTTCGTGTGTTGGTCAAAAAGCGCGCGGCAGAGTTCTGTACAAGCTGTAAACGGGAGATGGAGGATTGATTAATACCAACATACAAAGCATTACAATAGTCAAGTCTGGAGGTCACAAAGGCATGGATGGCCTTCTCCAGATCACCACGGCTGAGAAATGACTTGACTTTAGAGAGCAGACGGAGCTGGAAAAAGCTGGTCTTGACAACAGAACTGATCTGTTTATCAAACTTTAAGTTGGAGTCAAGCTGCACTCCAAGATTTCTGACCACCGGGTTGAAGTGGGGGAGGGGAAAACCAACACTGGGACTGGGAAGGATGTTGCTGGTGTCATCGGGTGCACCAAATAAAATGCATTCAGTTTTATCTGTGTTTAGGTGGAGGAAGTTTTGAGACAGCCAGTACTTAATGTCATTTAAGCAGTTGACAAGAGTGTTTGAACTGAGTGAGGGGTTGGGAGTGACTGGCAGATAGATTTGTAAATCGTCTGCATACATGTGAAAAGACAGATTATGACGTGCAATGATTGATCCTAATGGCAGCATGTAAAGAGAAAAGAGGACTGGCCCCAGAATGGATCCCTGTGGTACGCCAGAGGTCAGAGGGGTTGATGAAGAGGAGGACAGATCGCCTATCATGACAGAAAAGGTTCTCCCAGTCAGGTAAGATTTGAACCACTCAAGCACAGCTCCCTGGAGGCCAACCTGCTGAGACAAACGATTGATTAGTACCTGATGTTCGACGGTGTCAAAAGCTGCTGAGGTCTAATGGTACAGTCACACCGAGAAGCGTTTTGAACTTCCAAAATGCTCCTCACGCACGCAAGTGGACGCGCTGCCCCCTGGTGTCCAAACTGTAGTGTTGCGGCGGCTTCGTGACTGTGGCGTCGGGGTGTGGGAGGAGCTTACCGGTGTCACTGCACTCCGCCAGGCGAGGAGCCTTTTATTTCCGTCTCTGTCGAGCAGACTTGACTGGTCATGAAGGAATTGTCGCGAACACACAGCTACAATGAGTTTCTCTTCCATAGTTCATGAGCTCGCGGGTCTTTTTTTTTTCCGACAAACAATACGTCACATAGTGCGCGCGCACCCTCGTTTCCGCGTCACATAGGGACTCTCCCACTGCCCCCTCTCTTCTGCCCCCCGACTCTCCCTGATTGGTTGACACACCAACCAATCAGGTGGAGTTGAGCGGCGTTTGAAAGTTTGAACCGCAAAATCTTCAACATGTTGAATGCTCGGTTTGGAGGTGGAAGCCGGTTCACGTGCACGAAAAAACGCTCCTCAGAACGCGCAACACGCACGCGACCTGACGCCAGACGCCAGGAGGTGCCTGAGTGCGTCCACCATTGACTTTACATGGAAGCTGGAAGCTTAGAGGTAAAAACGCTGCTCTGTGTGAGCACACCATTACATCACCAGCAGAACTGGGTTTTTTGCATCCAGTGACAGAAGAATGTCATTCTGCACTTTGAGCAGTGCAGATTCAGTACTGTGACGAGCTCGAAAACCTGACTGAAATTTTTCAAACTGGTTGTTGTGCTCAAGAAAAGATTGAAGTTGAATAAAAACAATCTTTTCCAGGACTTTTGATAGAAATGACAGATGGGAAACTATACTGTAACGCAAGTCAAAATAACTACATGGTCCAGAAGCCAACGTGCTTCCGGCTGCTGCTTTCTGCTAAAATTTAAAGACCAACAATGGAGGGAGCAAACGCTAGCAGATAAACCAATGTGGTAAAAATGGTTTTGCACCGCAAAGTCAGAAGTAACGATCTACCTATGAAGATCACAGAACCGACAGGAACGTCTCAAATAATTCTGAAGTTGAACTCATCCTTCAAGTTGTAGTAGTATCTTCACCGATGAGTACCCATATCAAATTTTGCAGTACAGTACAGTACATTTGCGTATGTTGTTAAAATTATGTGGGTTTAAGAGTTTAGAACATTGTTAATAACATTGGGCCTCATGCAAGAACCGTTCGTACGCACAGATTTGTTCTTAAACTGTGCGTACGAGTGATTTAGGAGCATTTGTGGCATTCAACAATGTTTTCGTATCCTAAGATTTTTTTCAGATACGAACAAAATTTACGAGTGGTCCAGACCTGTCGTATATTTTACGAGCAGTCAGTCTGCTGTTATCCAGACGGATTTTCTTCACTAATAACTTTATATTTCGTTATTCAGAAAATATTTTGAGTCCAAAGAAATCACGCACCATAATTATTTTTGACAATAGGTTATTCTGTTTGAATTAGAATTATAATTTTAAATGTAATAATGACTAACGGATTAAAATATTTAAATTAAAATCAATTTGTTATCAATGCCGTTTTCTAACACTACAATATTAATATGAAGATCTCAAACTAAAACCAACTTAAATTATGAATTAATTTAAGTTTAATTTGTCTCGGTAACGCAGACTTTACCTTGACCTCCTCCTGTTACAGTCATAGAGCTCTGATAGCTCAGTGAGATAGATAAGATAAGATGCCTTTATTAATCCCACAGTGGGGAAATTTACATTGTCACAGCAGCATAGAGGACAGGGACCAGTTCAGAAAATGTTAAAAAATCTCTATATACATAAATAATACAAATTAGTACAAAAAACACTGAAACAGTATAAAACAAAATATAGCTACTAAGAGCTACTAAGAGCAGCGCGTGTTGTACAGTCTGATGGCGGCCGGAAGGAAAGACCTGCGGTATCTTTCCTTCACGCACTTAGGGTGCCACAGCCGGGCACTAAAGGAGCTGCTCAGGGCTGTCAGAGAGTGGTGCATGGGGTGGGACGGGAACTCCAGCATGCGCTGAAGCTTGGTCTGAATTGAGATGAGCGTTGGCTCGTAGTTTTGAACCTTATGGGTTCAATTCCCACATGGGACCACGTTTTTTTTTCTTTTAATTCATTCCAGATTTAAAAAACACAAAAAAACTATTTACAATACAACAAGAAATAAAGCATAAAGTTTTTTTTAAATCTGGAATGAATAAATAATCTAAAGAAAGAAGGAAAAAAAAATAGTCATACCTTGTGGGAATCAAACCCACGAGGTCTAGATAAGGTTACCCAGTGAGCCACCAGGACGTGTGTATATTTTAAGGTCCACATTTATTATAAACAAACATTCTTTGGCTTTAGCTGGTCCCTTATCCCATGAGTGACGCTGCTAAAAAGGACAGATTTTCTTTTCTCGATCTCGGAGAGCAGAACTTCAATCTCCGCACCAGTAAAGTTATCCTTTTTACTTTCCGCTGTCATTTGTATGAACGGACACTTCCTGCTCTCTGAGGCAGGAAACGTAGCCTTATATGGTGTTTTGAGGGGTGGGAATTATGTAAATAACCTCTCCGCGTGCACGCGCAGGTGGATAGAACAGGTGGAATTCATCATACGTACGCAGCTCATTTACACACTTTTCCTGAGGATAGAAGAGTTTGTTGAATCTGATGGCATGTTCGTACTAACGCTTCGTACGAACAAAAGTAAGAGAAATTTAGGATAAAAATACGAACATGTTCATGCATGAGGCCCATTGTTAAGAACATTGCAAGAGTGTGAGAAAGGTTTGTAAAGCCTTAAAATATATTTAAATACAAAAATGAATGTAGCACTCCTACTTCACAATTTTTCAGCTATCGCGGTGGTGTCTGTATTGTAATCCCCGCGATAATCGAGGGACTACTGTATAGCCATTTTTGTACTTGCTGAGGTTGATTAGCTGTAGAAGACATCTTCAACTGTGTTGACTCAAAAATTTAATCAGTCGGAGAGTCTATCAAACAATTATGCTTTGAGGGTTTTATTAAAATCTGTCCAGTGGTTCAAAATGTATTTTGGTAACAGACAAACAACACCACCACGTCCCATCCCCACACACAGACACAGACAAGTACATTATCCGCAACCTTTCATGGCAGGGAGTGATATATTGAACATTCGTTAGCTGATGAATGCACTGATGATGTAACTAACCTCAAGACCATCACTGTTCGGGCTAATCAGAAGCCATGGCTGACAGCTGAGGTTTACAGACTCCTGAGAGCCAGGAATGCTGCCTTCAAAGCGGGAGATCAGGTGGGCCTGAGGGCAGCCAGAAAGAACCTGGCCCGGGGCATCAGAAAGGCCAAGAAGCAGTATTCCAGGAAAATAGCTCACCGTTTCAAGGACAGCAAGGATACACGCAGTCTGTGGCAGGGAATACAGACCATCACAAACTACAAACCATCCCCCCAGACCTGTGACAGCTCAACCTCTACGCTGAATGAACTGAATGAGTTCTTTGCTCGGTTTGAGGCAAGTAACAGCACACCTGCACATAAACTCCCCCCCTCTCCTGATGGCCAGGTGCTGGCGCTGTCCTCAGACAGCGTAAGGCGATCATTTATCAAGATTAACGCCCGGAAGGCCTCTGGTCCTGACAACATACCTGGTCGTGTGCTGAAGGACTGTGCAAGGGAACTCGCAGCGGTCTTCACGGACATCTTTAACATCTCACTGAGCCAGGCCATCGTCCCCACCTGTTTCAAAGCCACCACCATCATCCCTGTCCCAAAGAAGGCAACGCCCGCATGCCTCAATGACTATCGCCCAGTAGCACTCACCCCCATCCTGATGAAGTGCTTTGAACGGCTAGTCATGAAAAGCATCACATCTGTCCTCCCTGCCTCCCTGGATCCCTTCCAATTTGCATACCGACCTAATCGCTCAACCGACGATGCCATCTCCTCTGCCCTCCACACAGCTCTCACACATCTGGACACGAAGGACTCTTATGTTAGAATGCTGTTCATCGACTTCAGCTCGGCATTCAACACCATCATCCCCCAACAGCTCATCCATAAACTGGACAGTCTGGGGCTGAACACCTCAATGTGTAACTGGCTGCTAGACTTCCTGACCGGGAGACCACAGACAGTACGGATCGGGAGTAACACATCTAGCACCATCACATTGAACACAGGGGCCCCACAAGGATGTGTGCTGAGCCCCCTTCTATTCACCCTGCTAACACACGACTGCACACCATCGTACAGCTCCAACCACTTCATCAAGTTTGCGGACGACACAACAGTGGTAGGTCTCATCAGCAACAACGATGAGACGGACTACAGGAACGAGGTGAGCCGCTTGGCCTTGTGGTGCGGACACAACAATCTCACTCTCAACGTGGAGAAGACAAAGGAGATTGTTGTGGACTTCAGGAAGAGGGATGCACAACATGCCCCTCTGACCAAGTTCCTGGGAGTGCACGTCTCGAAGGACCTGTCCTGGAGCAGGAACACTGCAGCACTGGCCAAGAAGGCTCACCAGCGCCTCTACTTTCTCCGCAAGCTGAAAAGGGCTGGAGCTTCAACCCCCATCATGTGCACCTTCTACAGGGGTGCCATAGAAAGTGTCCTGACCAGCTGCATCACGGTGTGGTTTGGTGCATGTACTGCATCATGCCGCAAGAGCCTCCAGCGCATCGTGAGAGCAGCTGAGAAGATCGTCGGCACCTCCTTGCCCTCACTGCAGGACTTACACAGCAAACGCCTCACTCGGAAAGCCCTCTGCATGGCAGGTGATCCCACACACCCACTACACAGCCGCTTTAGACTGCTGCCATCAGGGAGGAGACTGAGGAGTCTCCAGGCTCGTACCAGCAGACTGAGAGACAGCTCTGTTCATCAGGCAGTCAGAATGCTAAACACTCTGCCTGCTCTGCCTCCCCTCCCATTTGAACTGCCTTAACACAAAAAACTTTCTCACACATTACCACTCAACACAAAGATTTTAACACTGGACCCTGTGTCATCAAACGGGTTATTCACTAAACTCTCGGTCATGTGCTCATTCAGTTTGCACTACTTCTCATATTTGCACTAATGTTTGTATTACATTACTGCCTATAGTCATACTACTGTTTACATTCACTGTTTACATTTATTAATACGGTTTACATTTATTACTACTGTTTTACATTTATTACTACTGTTTACATTTACACTACTTTTATATCTACACTACTGCTGATACATATACAGTATTCTCTGACTAGCCTTATCTAAGGATGCCAAATGTGCCTTATGTGCCTTACTGCATATGCCACTTTGCCTCTATACCAACATCAACTACCTCATACATATACTGTGTACATTAACTCATATGCTGCTGTGCCACTCTTTGCAAATGTCAATGCTAGAACCTTCAGTTTATTTTATAGATATACTTTTTATACTACTATGCAAAAACTCAGGACAGTATTACACTTTTATTATTTCATTTTATGCTTATGTTCATTGGGTGTTTGGTGTTTTAGGGGTGTTTGGTGTTTCAGTGTTGGTGTAAATTTTCATACTTTTATACTACTATGAAAAACTCAGGACAGTGTTACACTTTTACTATTTTATGCTTATGTTTATTAAATGTTTTAGTGTTTAGTGTTTAGATGGTTACTGTTGCACCGAGGGACTGAGAGAAACGCAATTTCAATCCTGTGTATGTCCTGTACATATTGCAGTTCTGACAATAAAGTTGACTTTGACTTTGACTTTGAAGTGTACATTATTTTGTCTAAATACATTTTATTTTTTAATGAGGGGAATTTGATTGGCTCAACAACTCTGTGTGGAAGCTTATAAGAATTTGCTCATTTTACATGCATGCTGCACCTTGTTCAGGGCTAAACGTGTTGGAGGTTGTTCTATGCAACAGTCCAGGCACACCTTCACAGGTCACCACACTAATCAGAGCAGAAACATCAGACCAAATGAGACCAACAGCCCTGCAATCTAACACTCACACCTACAGTCAAGTTAGATTCACCAATTAACCTGACATGAATGTTATTGGACTGTGAGAGGAGAAAAGATAAAACAAAAAAAAACACGTGGGCACAAACTCTAAACAGATTAGGCCCCAGACTTGAACCTTCTTGCTGTGAGGCAGCCACACTGTATTGTCATCCTGGAAGCTGGGACTTAACTGAATTTGGGAAGTAACATAATAACATCAGCTGGATATGATTTAACAGTTGAGAGTCAGATAAGGAGCACAATTAAAAGCTGATTATTGTGGGGGGTAAGGACGAAAACAGCTCAGCGGGAAACACTGCAGCTTTTACCGTCATAGAAACATGAACAGAGTGGACCAATAAGATGATGGTTTTAAGTGAAAACGTGACAAAGATTTATTAGAAGTAGCTAAAAAAAAGTCATATAGAACTCCTGCAATAACCTATTTGGTCTATGACTAAAATGAAAGAAAAAAAAAACACTAAAACTTTAGGGTACTTTAAATGTCTCCAACTTGCCACAGACGAGCCAGATTTATTAGGTGAAGCTGTGCACAGGAGAACGTCTTGTTTAGGAGCATCATAAAGAAGCATCCTAATGTGATGAGGATTTACAGAAGATCAGCTGACTGTGCGATACTTAACTCCAACAATATACCAACAAGTATTATTTGCCATGTTGCTGTCAAAGGGTGAAACAAGTTTTTATTGGGGGACTTTGACTGACATAAGTCGAGAGCACACATTTTCAGTTTGAAAGCAGGAATTCATATTTTGTTCTCAAAACGTGTAACGCTTGCACTCAAAACTTCTGCTCTCTTTAAAATAGTTTCCGTGCTCTCCCAAATATTTGTGTTCACGCTCAGATTTTCTGCTCGCGTGCAAAACTTCTCTCTGCATGGATCAAATCTCCGCTCACAAACCTCTCTGCTCGCTTGCAAATTATTTTCTGCTCTCTCACGGCACAAGATGTACCGCCGCCTGGAAACCGTCCCAGCCAATAGAAAGAAAGTGTTATACTGGGCGGTGTTGGCTGGGATGGTTGACAGGCGACAGCGCTCCTTGTTCCATGAGAGAGCAGAAAAGAATTTGCAAGCGAGCAGAGAGGTTTGCGAACGGAGATTTTATCTGTGCAGAAAGTTTTGAGCGCGAGCAGAAAATCTGAGCGTGAGCACAAAGATTTGAGAGAGCATAGAGAATATTTGAAAGAGAGCAGAAGTTTTGAGTGCAAGCGTTACACGTTTTGAAAGAGATGAATTCCTGCTTTCAAACTGAAAATGTGTGCTCTCAACTTATGTCAGTCAAATTCCCCCATAGTTTATTGGTTATGACTTATGGGAGGCTTAAAGTGTCTGTGACATCATCTTCCTTCTTTTCATGAAATGATAGAAGATATATATCTTGTATCATTCAACTATGTTCGTTTTTGCAAACAAAATTATAAATTAAGGAAAATTCCTTTCAAACTGAGATTAAAGTTAAAATCAGTGTTTCTTCTTGGAATATCGACTACACGCGAATGCACCATCTGTGACGTATGGAGGATCAGAGTCAGAGAATCTTTATTGTCATTTGCACCGCATGTGGTACATGTGATGAAACGAGATTATGTACACAGGGAATGGATGAACCTCGAGTCTGCGTGTGCCAATGATAACTCATCAATTCTCTGCCAGATCGCCTTTTTTGCATAATGCCGTTACGTTGTGTCGCATTTGGGTGTTCTAATATCATCAGTGAACAAGTGAGCCTTTTCACATTCCCAAAAGATGAAAAAAATAAAAAAAACCTATGTGTCATTTTTTATTTAAAAAAAAGAAAGAAAAAAAGATGAAATACTTTGTCAATATGGAATAAATAAAGCTGCCCCCGCTCTCGGAGCGCACTCACTTCCTGAACAGGTAAGACAAAAAAAATATGGGTGCGGACCCAAATTAGAACCTGCTGTTTCTGCTCATCTAACTTCCTGCTTCCCAAACTGAAGACAAATTGCTCAAATCTTAACTTAGATTGATAATTTCGTCCTTTTATTTATTGTCCGCCATGAATATTTAATAGGGGCGTTCTAAAGACGTTCATCCTCCTACGTCACAGATGGTGCATTCGCGTGTAGTCGATATTCCAAGAAGAAACACTGATTTTAATTTTAATCTCAGTTTGAAAGGAATTTTCATTAATTTATCATTTTGTTTGCAAAAACGAACATGGTTGAATGATACAAGATATATATCTTCTATCATTTCATGAAAAGAAGGAAGATGATGTCACAGACACTTTAAAAGTTATGATCTCTGGGAGTTTAACTATCTCCATGTTCACCTGGGTCACAGATTATTAAAGAGGCAGAGGGACTATGAACTGAAAGATGCAATGGTTTGGGGTGCAAAAGTTGGCAATCCTGAAGGCAAAGCTCAGTAAGTGCTCTACATTCGTACTCTCCAATGTGCTTTTTTGTCTTATTGGTATTGTTGTTCTGAGCCAAAAAATAAAAGAGGCCTTAAACTCTATGTGTGCTTAGAGTTTCAAAGGGTTGAATGAAAAACAACAAACGAACAAACGACCGATCAATTGACTGTGTGTCGGACTCTAAGAAGCTTTTACATGCTGGTGAAGATTCTCAGTCGTCCAGGACATGATAAATCAAAAAGGCGTTCAATTCAAGATCAACTGGACTTTATTTGTAACAGAAGACGTTTCGCTTCTCATCCGAGAAGCTTTATCAATTCAATGAACCAGACTGTGTGTGCGTGTGGATTTATAACAGGAGTCACACACCATCATATGTAAATTGCAAGCTGAGGTAACACATACATATAAATTGACAGATCACACCTTAACAGTAGGGAGTTCCCTTGAAGTCTCTGATAGAAGACAACAACTGTATGTAAATTGACAAAAAAAACCTCACAGCCCAACAACAGAGGTTTCTCAACAAACTTTGCTAGTCTAATTCACAGACAAGACACCTCTGCTCCCATCAGCCTCTTCACAGACGAATGTCCCAACACAGGAGAGCAACCTCCTCTGGACAAAACTCAGCTGTTCACCTCCACCTCACGGACAAGGGTCACTCATTTGAGGATGAAAATGTGCAAATTTTGGACCAAGAGCACAGATGGTTTGAGAGAGGTGTGAGCCAAGCTTTTACATGTTTCAATTTTCAACAGAAGACTTGATAACACGCTGAAATATTAACTCAAACTCTTAATTTTTTTTGTACGTTAACGTGCAGCCTGGCTCACATTTGTTATTTTCAAAGAAAACAAACTTGCAGTCAAAATGTACTTAATCACAGTGAAATAAAAGTAAGTAAAGAATCTAAGATAAAACCTTTTTTTTTTAGCATTTGGGTTCTATATTCTTAACAAACACACAGGAGTAGCTTCAGGAACATCTTAAATGCTTTGACTTAATCACAAGCATCTCTGATGAACTGAAAAGAGCTGTTCAGGTATAATACAACCTTGTTGAGGTAGAATGTTTCTGTCAAGGAAAAAAGGAGAATATTTAAAAAATAAAAGCTTTGCTAAATGTTTTTTAAATGATTCTCAGGAAGACTTAAAGGTGCTATGTGTAACTTTGAGATTTTCATGAATTAAAAGTGCGTTATAAATTGAATTCATTATTATTATTATTATTACTTTCTGTAGAGTGCAGAACTTAGAAAAAATTTCAACAGGCAAAGCATTCTGATCCCTCCCCCTCAGAGCCATATATGGCTCTGAGGGGGAGGCTCTGCTGAAATTCAAATTCAAGCTCTGTTTTTATTGGCTGATTCAAATTCAAGCTCTGTTTTTATTGGCTGGTTACAAACTCTGTTTTTATTGGCTGGTTAAGGACGGGTCACTCTGTGTTTTTAGTGTTTTTATAAATGCTGATAGAGAAGCAAGGGGACTATAGTTTTTTTCAGAGATTACTTTGTCTAACATCAGTCTGTCAGTAGATAGTGACAGAGTGAAGAAATATGTTAAAAATATATTGTTAGAAAAGTTACAGACTGCATTACAAAGTTACATAGTGCAACTTTAAGCTTGGTTTTGCAGGAGGGAATACTTGTACATGTGGATACCAAATATAGCATTTTACTCTTGTTGATACGCAATTTATTTAGAACAAATTTTAATTGATTTGTGATGCTGACCGCTCTTCGGTCGTCAGTCCTCTAATGTGGTAGAACTGAAGAATTTGTCTCTAATCTCAAAATGAGTTTAAAATCAGTCAGAAATGTGGAAAAGTTGTGTTTGTGTACTTCATATGTACATAAGATACTTGTACATTTTGATTTTAAAAAAAATAGTAGTGGACTAAGGGTGTGTGCAGCGGTGATATTAGCAACAGTGACTCACACCTTAATGAGATTAATGTAGGCCTGTCAGAGAGGGGAGAGGGATGAATTAAACAAGCAGAGGGCTGTAAGTGCTTTATGGAAGCACGCGCTGTGTTTCATCACAGCTATAATAAAAGTGATAAACGGAGAGATGGAAATAACCCCGGCTGGGGGCAAATGATCACTGTGGTCCTTAGTGAAGCATCGGCGGCAGCACGCCACGCTTCCGCTCTCGCAAGGCTTTGCGTTGGATTAATTATTGAGAAGGTTTCCATATCAGCTCGGGAAACACCACATCAATAAAAGATGGTGTCATTTTAAGCTAGAGGATGGAAATCGCAACAACTGAGGGAATATTCCTGAAATGTTACTGTTGCTTGTAGCCCCAGTGTTGCTCAGCCTTTTGTTCTTTATTTTTTGTTTTGTTTTGTTGCACACCAACTCTAGGTTTCCAAGCAGCAGGAAATTAAGTGGAAGAATCAAATTTGCTGGTCTTTAACAAGCCTCCTTCTGAATAAGAGACATCTTGGAGCTTCACAGCATGATCTTTGTGCTGGTTTCAACTGGAAGCTGCCTCAAGGCTGTGAGCAGCAAAGCCTATAAATGGCTTACTATAATCTTATGATATGTTAATATGTACAATCTACATTTTATATACCAGATGCCAAAGACCTTAGTGGTTCTTTGTTTCAGTTAATTAATTTTTAATTAATAAATAAAAAACCACTAAACAGGCCTTCATGATAAAATAATGAATGTAAGAAGTTTACAGTATCTTATATACATATATTTTTCATATACAGTACTGTATATATGCTAATCCAAGTGTATTGTCTAGATGTCACTCACTTGCCGTGCTGAATTTTACATACATCCAGTACATACATTATGGAAATATATATATATATA
>JBBPBX010069703.1:0-18785 GCA_038048925.1 Garcialebias charrua
CAAAGTAAGTGCGATTTTAAGATTATGAAGTGTTGTTCCATTATTGTTTTAATGGATTTTTTTTAACAACATTAAAACGCCGTCTTGGAAACATAAGTACTATGTTTGAGGACTACTGTAATTAGATTTTAAAATGACATCTCACCTATGCTGTTGTCATGATTGCAGGTTAGGGACTTCAGTTTCTGTCATGGCCAGGATACCTCTGCTGGAATGTTTGACAAGACACAGTTACAGAGAGAGCACAGTGAAGTCCAGTTTAACCCCAGAAAAGGATTCAGAGGATACAGAAGAAGAAAAATCCACTGACTCTGTGCGCTGCACTAAAACACCGATGCCCTCCACGTCATCAGCTTCTTTGTCTGCTTCGGGTACAGCCACATGTGAGCCAGATAGAGGTCAGGAGACAAATGAAATGACTGACAGTGGCGGACTAAGAGCTGCACTTTTAGATGACGACACTCCTGAGCTTGCCAGCCAGTCCTCGTTCAACGTTACGCTGTTGGACTGGATCAACGTACAGGACAGACCTAATGATGTGGAATCTGTTGTGAGGAAATGTTTTGACTCCATCAACAGGGTGAGCCAATGATGTATAGAATTCACTACACAGTGTTCAGAAATGCAATGTTTTAGCTTCTGTTGGGAGAAGTGTGATTTTATGGAGATGTTGTATTTTTCAGCTTGACCCACGGATCATTCAACCTTTCCTGACTGAGTGTCGGGACACAATTGCAAAGCTGGATAATCAGAACATGAAATCCATCAAAGGGCTTGAAGACAGATTGTATGCTCTCGACCAAATGATTGCAAGCTGTAAGAAGTTGGTAAACGAGCAGAAAGAACTCGCTCAGGTATTTTGAGACAAATACTTTTAAATGGTTTATTTAATTCAATTTTGTTTTAATGACGCTGGTCTGTTCTTGTTTGCAGGGATTTTTGGCCAACCAGAAGCGAGCTGAAAACCTGAAGGATACATCTGTGTTGCCTGATCTGTGTCTGAGTCACACCAACCAGCTGATGATCATGCTGAACAACCACAGGAAGCTGTTAGACATTAAAAAGAAGTGCACCACTGCCAAACAAGAACTAGCAAACAACCTTCAAGTCAGACTCAAGTAATTCTGAGTATATTTTCTCTCTTGATATTTCTTGACAGTTTTGTTACGTACATTTTAATTGGTATATTTTGTGTTGATGAAGATTACTTTGATACACTGTCAGACAAGACAGTCGTGTTTGAATTTTACATGGTGGTTGTGATTTTAGATGGTGCTGCTACGTGATGCTTCATGCAGATCAGGACGGAGAGAAGCTTCAGGCTCTCCTCAGACTTCTCACAGAGCTAATGGAAAGAGTGAGGGTGGTCGAGGCTCTCAGCACTGTGCCCCAGATGTACTGCTTGGCAGTTGTGGAAGTTGTGAGGAGAAAACTGTTTATGCGCCACTACCGAGAGGTTCGTGCAAATGATCATCACACACTTTTTGACTTAATTAAACAGTTTTATTTATATATTTTTCAGCATTTCTGGATTTTTTACAATTATTTATTGTAAAACTGGGAATGCCCCCTTCGGGTCTGGGGAGAGCGTTTGCTTCAGGTGAAGGAGTTCAAGTATCTGGGCGTCTTGTTCATGAGTGATGGTAGGAGGGAGCAGGAGATGGACTGACAGGCTGTGTCTCAATTCAGGGGCTGCATCCTCATGAGGACCCAGCCTAGCTGGGCCGAGTAGGCCACGCACTCACAAGGCCGGGTGGGCTTGACGAAACTGCTGAAATGGGACGGTCTAGCCTTCAGGTTTGCCGGCCTTGAAGTGGGTGGGGCGTTCTCTTGAAATGGGTGGGAAGTGTGCACGCTTGGTGTGTGTGTGTGGAAAGAGAAGGGACGCCGCTAAAATATATTACTAAGCTGAATACATGTATATATAGTGTTTCTGAGTTTACTGTTTGTTAAGAACTGATTACAAATCAGCTTATTTTACACGTGCGTAGCAAGGATTTTCTGAGGGGCGATCTGTTAAAACCCAGAGTGGACCTACGAAAAGCAAGTTGTCCAGTAGCTCAATTGGTTAAGCATCCCACGATTGGCGCAGAGATACTTTTCTCGAAGCTGGTTCGAATCTCACTCGGTACGGTTAAAACTTATTTTACGTTTGTCTTTTATTGGATAAAAAAATGAGGACTGAGATTAAAAAGAAGGAGTTTGTGAAACTCCTTTTTTTTAAAAATCCAATAAAAGACAAACGTAAAATAAGTTTTAACCGTACCGAGTGAGATTCGAACCAGCTTCGAGAAAAGTATCTCTGCGCCAATTGTGGGATGCTTAACCGGTTGAGCTACTGGACAACTTGCTTTTCGTAGGTCCACTCTGAGTTTTAACAGATCGCCCCTCAGAAAATCCTTGCTACGCACGTGTAAAATAAGCTGATTTGTAATCAGTTCTTCAAAAACAGTAAACACAGAAACACTAGTATATATTCAGCTAACACATTTTTTGTGTCTGTAGTTAAATTTTAATGAGATATATTCGCGCTGAGGTTGTTTGAGATGACTAAATAAAGGTTGAATGAATATTCGCGCTGAGGTTGTTGTCAGAACGAGCTGATGACTCAACAACACGCAGCAGCCCCGACCCTGCACGCAGAAAGTCCCCCCCCCCGCAAAATCTCTGCTGGCGCTATGAATTCTGGGATAGCCTCCGTCTTGAAGGTTCCACGGATGCATCCTTCGATTTCGGCAGGAAGTAGGCCGCATTCCTCGGCCGCATGAGGAGGAGTCTTCGAATTGGGACAGTCCTCCGCGCGGGGCAATGACGTATGCGGCCGACAAATGCGCACTCATGAGGACCCAGCCCCTGAATTGAGACACAGCCAGAGATTGCAGACTCATCCTCAGTAACGAGAGCATTGCTTCAGTCTGTCGTGGTGAAGAGAGAGCTGAGTCGAAAGGCAACGCTCTCGATTTACTGGTCTGTCTACATTCCAACCCTCACCAATGGTCAAGAGGTTTGGATCATGACTGAAAGAATGAGATCCTGGATACCAGCTGCTGAAATGAGCTTCCTTCGCAGGGTGGCCGGGCTCAGCCTTAGAGATAGGCTCAGTTATCTGCAGGGAGCTTGGAGTAGAGCTGCTGCTCCTCCACATCAAAAGGAGTCAGTTGAGGTGGTTCGTGCATCTGATTAGGATGCATCCTGGATACCTCCCTTTAGAAGTTTTCCAGGCATGTCCCACTGGTAGGAGGCCTTAAAGAAGACCCGGAAGTCTGTGGAGGAATTGTGTATCGTCTCTGGCCTGGGAACACCTCGGGAGTCCCCCACAATGAGCTGAAAAGTGTTGCTGGGGAGAAGGATGTCTGAGCTTCTCTCCTGGACATGTTGCCTCTGCGACCCGATTATGAATAAGCAGTAGAAGATGGCTGGATGGCTGGATGAACAATAAACCTGTTTAGAAATGCATAGTTTGTCACTGTTTGTGACTTTATCTACGTTTATTTTATGTGAAGAATTTGGGTGCAGTGTATTCATGCTCGTGGTACAGAGACTACTCTGGTCCAGAAGACATTTGAACCTTTTTTGTTGTCTACCTGGATGATTGAGCCTATACAAACCTTAAAGCTTCAGTATGTAGCTTTTTTATAAACATATTTCTTCACTCTGTCACTACCTCCTGACAGACTGATGTTAGCCAGGTAATCTCTGAAAAAAAAAAAAATATATATATATTGTCCCCTTGCTTCTCCAGGTGGTAAATAAGCATTTCTAAAAAGAAAAGGTGACACGCCATTTTCCAGCCAATAAAAACAGAGTTTGTAACCAGCCAATAAAAACAGAGCTTGAATTTGAATCAGCCAATAAAAACAGAGCTTGAATTTGAATTTCCACAGACCATGGGAGAGCAGAGCCATATATGGCTCTGAGGGGGAGGGATCAGAATGCTTTGCCTGTTGAAATTTTTCCTAAGTTCTGCAGTTCTACAGAAACTGCAGACTGAACCTTTAAGGTCTGTGTGGCTTATTCAGTATTTGCTTACACAGATGTTTTTTAATCGAGATATAACAAGCAGTACTGTTTAATTTTAACAATCTTCCTCCTCTTAAATATTGTTAAACAGCAAATTTTGCCTCCCAAGTTTTTACTATGTTTTTTAATCGTCTTCATAACAGTGTAGACCAATATGCATACCTCCAGCTAAAAACTTCATTATTACTTTATTTTATGTCATAACCTTTACAGACTTTCTTTTCAGTGGGCAAATGCTCTTGTGAAGGATGGGAAACAACTGTATGAAGCGGAGAAGTTCAAAAGGGAATCTTTTGGAAAACTCTTCAGTAAGTGTTTTTAAAATCTTCAGCTCCTGGTTAAATAAAGACTAAAATGTGTGATACCTTTAACATAACTTATTTAGTTATTAGGTCTTGGGTTAGTTATAACTTATTTAGTGGGCGGCCGTGGCGTAGTGGTAATGGCAGTTGTACCCCGATCGGAAGGTTGGAGGTTCGAATCCCTGTTCCCCACACCATGTGTCGTTGTGTCCCTGGGCAAGACACTTAACCCCGAGTTGCTCCCGATAGGACTGGAAAGCGCCTTGCATGGCAGTCTGCCGCTACCGGTGTATGAATGTGTGTATGAATGGGTGGATGGTTGGTATTGTAAAGCGCTTTGGGGCCCCTCATAGGGGGCTGGAAAGCGCTATATAAATAAGCTCCATTTACCATTTAGTCATATCAATATTTGACCCATTTTTTTGTATTTTTAGGGACATGTTTCCTCCGGAATCGATTGTTTAAAGGACTTGACTCATGGCCTCCAACTTCATTTTGTGTAAGTGTGAAATTAATGTTTTTAAAGATTGATGTTGATGGTTAGGTGCAATTTGTCCTTCTATGTCTTCTATTCTTTTTATAGACGCAAAGGCCCAGAAGGTTTGATGATGAACTTCCAGACATCTCACTTGATGACCTGCAGTACTTGAAATCGTGTTGTCCTGTAGAGGTGCAGCCTTTTCTTATGTAAGTTTGTGTCCTCAGTCACTAAAAAGGTTCAGATGCGTGCATATGTACGTAGTATGTACAGTGTGTAGTATTTGCCGTTGTAAAATACGCACCAGTGTTTAATACGCTTTGTCCAATTATTAACAATAAACAAGAAAAAATCGTACATAATACGCTTCAGTGTTTAATACGCGTCATCGCCACGCGACGCGTCAGCGCCTCATTTGCCCTGATTAAGATGGCGGCGACAGAAGCAAGCGAGTACAAAGAACTTCACAAGGAAACACGGTAAAAACAATTATTTCTGTGCGAGAAAAAATATATTTCTTAGCTGACTTTATAGCAGACGTGCTCCTAAGCTTAACGAAATGTTCAAATCAGCTGGATTAAAAAAAAAAGTTTGCCGAATTTTAGGCAGGCGGTTCGGACCGGACGCTTTGTTTCTTTAAATTTAGCTAAATAAACGCTTAAAAATATATATTTCTTAGCTGACTTTATAGAAGACGTGCTCCTGAGCTTAACGAAATGTTCAAATCAGCTGGATTAAAAAAAAAAAGTTCGCCGAATTTTAGGCAGGCGGTTCGGACCGGACGCTTTGTTTCTTTAAATTTAGCTAAATAAACGCTTAAAAAATATATTTCTTACCTGACTTTATAGCAGACAGTCCCCTGAGCTCAACCAAATGTGAAATCAGCTGGATTTAAAAATCTGCGGTGTGGTTTATGAGTTACGGTATCTTGCTAACAAAAACAGCTACATCCATAGCAAGGGGCGGGCAGCGACAGAGTCAGTCCGACCAGAGGAGGCTTTTTTCGGACACATGAGCTAGAAACGTCTGGAAGTGGCCCTCTTCCTCTTCGCTCTCTGAGTCCTCTGCTGCTGCCCATAGCGCCCATAGCGGCCGAAACTGGTACTGCACCATTTTTGCCCAAAATGTAAAACGGCGAATCAGAGCGAAAAATGGGTCTAAAAATATGGGAATAAATCCATAGATGATACGCTTCGGTGTTTAATATGCAGGGCATTCAAATGAGCAAAAAAACCGCGTATTATAGACCGGTTTTTACGGTAGTATTATAAGTTCGTACGTACAAACGTACATATAAATCTTGTTGTCAGAATAATAAGTACTTGTTTTGTTTTTTTGTCTGATTGTTTTATCTTTCTCTTTAGGGTCCCTACTATGTGTGATTTTGAGCCTTTAACTCACCATGTCGAGTCCCTTCATCAACTTGTCCGAGCTGCACGGAGTGTGGATGAAATGTCTCGAACAATTACCGACTTACTAAATGAACAAAGGGTAATAACTTTTTCATGGCCTTCATTTGTATCATACTGTTTTGAAGTGAGAACATGAACATATGCAACAGTGTTAAAAATGTAACTGTTCATTTTCTTTTTCTCAGTTTGCCTTTTGCTTGTTGTTTGCTACTTCACGGTTCGTTTATCGCAGATTCACTCTATTGTGGTTTTTCAAAATAAGATTGGACATGACACAATTGGCTGATTGATGGATGAGTCGCACGATCGGCATTCATATTTTATTTAAAATAAATTATTTTAAATTATTTAGCACCTGCTGCACATTTGCGCAGCCCATAGCAGCAGAAAAGGCGTCGTCCTGCAGCTTTGTGCAGCTCTTACTGCAGGATAAACTTCCTGCTGCAGTTAAACAGCTGATCAGCTGTTAAGCTGCAGAGCGGAGAAGTGGGCGTGGCCAAGAGCAGAAGAGGGAGGGAGCTGAAATCATGACATTCTGTGCTCTTTCAGAGCTTTTAGAGTTTAGAAACGTTTGTTTTGCAAGAGTGTGGGAAGGGTTTAAAATGCCTTAATATGGCTCATCTCTAACCATGTATATTCTTCTGCTTTGCCTTTCTAGGCATCCTGTTGTCAGAGTGCCCACAGATCATCAACATTGACTTCACAGTCTGACAGCAAGCATGGCAGCACAGCATCAATGTTCTCTAAAACACCTCCCTCACTTAGCCTTCAGGGACCCAGCTGCCAGCCCCTACACGTACCAATCCCAGCTTCTTTAGAGGATTTATCGCCAGACAGCATTGATGCACAGACATTTGACTTTGAAACCATAGGCCATCCAAACATGGATCCTGTCCTGCACCAGGGATCCCTTGACTTGGACTCTCTTGCAGAGAGCCCTGAATCTGACTTCATGTCTGCTGTCAATGAGTTTGTGATTGAAGGGAACTTGACCAATCCCAATCCCATCAGTGACCCTACCAGCCCTGAGATGATGGTTGAGTCGCTGTACGCCTCAGTTATTAATGCAATTGACAACAAGCGAATGCAGGACACTACAACACTAGAGAGAGAGAACTCAATAATTGCTGAACTTCATAAAGCTGTTGAAAAATACAAATTTGCTGCAGAAGAGTCCCACTCTAACTTAAGAAGTGTAAAAGGTGATCTGTACTACTTAAGAGATCTAGTAGTGAAAGAACAACACGAGTTTGGGTTAGCTCTGCTTGGTATGAGTTCAGAAGTGCACACTACTGTAGACAAGATGCACCAGACTCATGAAACTGAGTTAAAAGGGCAGCATCAATGTGAGCTACTAAAAGTTCGGCAGGAGCTTGAGAAGCAAGTTTGTGCACTGACAGAGGAAAACCACGTAAACCAAAGTATTGTAAGAGACGTGCAACGCGCAATGCTGGAGCTCGAAGGGCTTATGGAGCGCAAAGAGAAAGAACTTACTCAGCTTGAGAACGAAAAAGAGCGACTGGTTGAAAAAGAGAGTGATCTCACTAATCGGACCAAAAACCTTGAGCAGATAATCGGCAATCAGACAGAAGAGGTCAAGATGCTTTCTGCTTCGAAAGACGCCCTGACCAGCCAGCTTGAAAACCTGCACTTAGAGATTGAACGGAGTCGGCAGAAGATTCAACAGGAGTTGGAGGCTGTTGCCCAGTGCCATTTAAAGGAGTTGGAGGATAGAATGAAGCAAGAGCACAAGACTGAAATTGACAGCCTGAATAAGAATAACCAGGTGGCCCTGGAAAATGTTGCTATTGACAGTAATACAAAGTTAACTGAGGCAACTGAGCACCATGCCACTGCCATTCAAGAGAAGGCGCTTCAAATCAAGGACTTGGAAGCTCGATGTTCAGAGCTTGCGGAACTCCGCTGCAAACTAGAGGTAGAGCTAGCCCTCAAAGATTCAGAGACGGAGGAGGTCAGAATGTTATTTGAAGAAGCTAAGAGTCAACACGCAGAGGCAATAAGCACCCAAATTGAGGCTGAAACCAAAGTACTTCGAGATGAGCTGGCAAATTTCAAACGACAGCTTCAAGCAAAAAATGAAGAGTACGAAGTGGACCTGGCGGAGCTGAGAACCCTCATGAGGATTGAAAAAGACCACTGCATTTCAGAACTGGTGGACAGGCACGAGGAGGAGGCTGCTCTGTTACACACCAAGCTGTCTACCCTGCAGCAGCAAGCCCAGTATGCTGAAAGAAACCACGCCGAGCAGCAGCAAAGCCTCAAAGAGGAATTACGTCAGCAAGTGGCTGCTCTTAGTGGAGAAAAAGAGAAGCAGTTGAAGAGTTTTCATGACCTGGAGCAGGAGTTGAGGACTGTTATCAACAATTTGCAGGCAGAGAATGAGCTGCACTCTAAAAAACTAGAGCAGGACAAACATGCAATTCAAAAAGAT
Organism: Garcialebias charrua; assembly: GCA_038048925.1. Lineage (NCBI taxonomy): Eukaryota > Metazoa > Chordata > Actinopteri > Cyprinodontiformes > Rivulidae > Garcialebias > Garcialebias charrua. The sequence goes on from JBBPBX010069703.1 coordinate 8,665, forward strand.
GAAGACAAAGAAGCCTTTAAAGAGTTGGAGCAGCAGAAGGAGAAGATGGAGAAGGAACTTTTAGGCAAAATTAAACAACTTGAGAAAGAGCTCCAAGAGAAGCCATCATTAAAAAGGTAAATGATCAGAAATAATAATAAATAATAATAATAAATTCAATTTATACCGCACTTTTCATTAATAAAAATCTCAAAGTGCTACAACAAATAAAACAAGTGATAAAATCAAGTAAAATAAATAATGATATCAACTAAGATTAAAGACAGAATCATGTGGAGGCAGAATAGGCTTGCTTAAAAAGAAAAGTCTTTAAGCCGTTTTTGAAGTCAACCAGTGACTGTGGAGCTCTCCGGTAGTCAGGGAGGGAGTTCCATAGGCGGGGGGCAGCCACACAGAATGCCCGGTCTCCCATGGTCCTTAATTTGGTTCGTGGAATGTGAAGTAGATTACTGTTCTGTGATCGTAGAGACCGGGTGGATGAATATGGTGCAAGAATGTCCTTTAGATAGTCAGGTGAAGTTCCGTGTAAGCATTGGTGTGTAATGATAAATGATCGCTTCACAAAGATGAATCTTTTTAGACTAAAACCAGACTGTTCTGGTTTAACAGTTATACATTTAATGGTACACGCTGATCTTCTGTGCTTTCAGTTTTAAAAAATGAGTTTGCCCTACTAGAGGGAATTATAACTTTTTTTGTTTGTTTGTTTAGTGGTGAAGGGTTTTCGCTGCATGCTGAGGGCCGTGCAGATGTTGCAGCACCTCTGTCTCTTGACTCGGCGTTGCAAGAGCGCCTGCAGCAGGAGAGGGCCTCCCTGCTAACCCAGTTAGAACTCCTTGAAAGGAAGAAAAATGAGGAGATGCAGAACCTCAAGACATCACTGATCGCAGAGCAGCAGGTATGTGTTCAGATTGTAAAAAGACTTGCAGGGTTCCCAGCGACGCTGGAAATATGAAAAAAAAAAAATCTGGAAAACAGGGAAAACTCAGGGAATTAGAAAAAACATAAAAAGATGCTAAGTTCTGAGTAACATGTAAACATGTTTCATGTGACTGAAATATCTCCTGGACTTTCAGGATTTACTCGAGGAAAAATCAGGGAAAACTTGGAATTTTGTTTTCATGAAATGCTGGGAACCCTGTTAAAGCACTGTATTAACAGGTTACTCTGTTTCAGATTGAAGCAGACAAAACAACTGAGATGGTTTTAATTACTGCAGCTTTACTAAAAAAAGAAACTGTCCAATGTAACATTGAAAGGAAAATGGTGTACCATCATCTCAGGAGAAGAGATGCAGTCGGGGGACAAAAAAATCAATCAGTCAACATGTATTTATAGAGCCCAACATCCAAAAGTTGCTCAAAGTGCTTCAGTATCAAAGTTAAAATAAACAATAAGAACAATAGAAAAATATCAAGTGCCACGAAATATTAAAAACCTGCCTGAATAAACAGCTTTTAAGATTAGATTTAAAAGGAAGGAAAATTTGAGATTGTCATCATTGTATGTTCCCATACAATGAAGAAATTAGTTCCCTGTATTTAACCCATCACACCTGAGAGACACCCAGGTGAAGCAGTGGGCAGCTATGTAAGCGGGGAGCAATTGGGGGTTGGGTGTCTTACTCAGAGACACCGCAACATGTGGGAATGGCTGGGAGTCGAACCGCGACTTTCTGGTCCCAAGTCAGCTGCCCTACCTCTACCTCATCTCGATAAAAAGGCCCAGGTCAGTGATAGAGCACATCGTGAGGAAGTTGGTTCCACAGTCTGGGTGCAGGAACCGTAAAGGCCGGGTCACCCCAGTGCTTGTATTTGGACTTTGAGACAGTAATGATGAATTAGTTGATCTTAAAGCTGCTATATGTAACTTTTCTAACAATATATTTTCAACATATTTCTTCACTCTGTCACTAGATTGATGTTAGAGAGGTAATCTCTGAAAAAAACTAAAAAAAAATATTGTCCCCTTGCTTCTCCAGGTGGTAAATAAGCATTTCTAAAAAGAAAAAGTGACCCGCCATTTTCCAGCCAATAAAAACAAAGTTTGTAACCAGCCAATAAAAACAGAGCTTGAATTTGAATTTCAACAGACCACAAGGGGGCAGAGCCATATATGGCTCTGAGGGGGAGGGATCAGAATGCTTTGCTTGTTGAAATTTTTTCTAAGTGCTGATGTTCTACAGAAACTGCAGACTTCACCTTTAAGGTTTTCTCATACTCAGAAATCTTGAAATCTGCTAAATAAGGTGGGTTAAGACCATTAAGAGCCGTGAAAGTAAGCTATATAAACTGAATTGAATTGAATTCAAATCTTGAGATGTGCTAGAGTTGAAGTAATGCACTGGTCCAGCTTGCCAATTGTTAATGTGTATATTTTTTGGATAGAAATATATTTTAACACTGTAAAAATTGAACTTTTTTTTTTCTTGTATTACAAACCGGATTCCAAAAAAGTTGGGGCACTAAACAAATTGTGAATAAAAACTGAATGCAATGATGTGGAGGTGCCAACATCTAATATTTTATTCGTAATAGAACATAGATGACAGATCAAAAGTTTAATCTGAGTAAATGTAACATTTTAAAGGAAAAATATGTTGATTCAAAATTTCACAGTGTCAACAAATCCCAAAAAAGTTGGGACAAGTAGCAATAAGTGGCTGGAAAAAGGAAATTGAGCATATAACGAACAGCTGGAAGACCAATTAACACTAATTAGGTCAATTGACAACATGATTGGGTATAAAAAGAGCTTCTCAGAGTGTCAGTGTCTCTCAGAAGCCAAGATGGTAAGAGGATCACCAATTCCACCATTGTTGCGCAGAAAGATAGTGCAGCAATACCAGAATGGTGTTACCCAGCGTAAAATAGCAAAGACTTTTAAGTTATCATCATCAACCGTGCATAACATCATCAAAAGATTCAGAGAATCTGGAACAATCGCTGTGCGTAAGGGTCAAGGCCGTAAAACTCTACTGGATGCTCGTGATCTCCGGGCCCTTAAACGTCACTGCACCTCAAACAGGAATGCCACTGTCAAGGAAATAACAGAATGGGCTCAGGAATACTTCCAGAAAGCATTGTCAGTGAACACAATCCACCGTGCCATCCGCCGTTGCCAGCTGAAACTCTACAGTGCAAAGAGGAAGCCATTTCTAAGCAAGCTCCACAAGCTCAGACGTTTGCACTGGGCCAGGGGTCATTTAAAATGGAGTGTGGCAAAATGGAAGACTGTTCTGTGGTCAGATGAGTCACGATTTGAAGTTCTTTATGGAACACTGGGACGCCATGTCATCCGGACCAGAGAGGACAAGGATAGCCCAAGTTGTTATCAACGCTCCGTTCAGAAGCCTGCATCACTGATGGTATGGGGTTGCATGAGCGCTTGTGGCATGGGCAGCTTGCATGTCTGGAAAGGCACCATTAATGCAGAGAACTATGTTCAGGTTCTAGAACAACATATGCTCCATCTAGACGTCATCTCTTTCAGGGAAGACCCTGCATTTTTCAACAAGATAATGCCAGACCACATTCTGCAGCAATCACAACATCATGGCTACGTAGGAGAAGGATCCGGGTACTGAAATGTCCAGCCTGCAGTCCAGATCTTTCACCTATAGAGAACATTTGGTGCATCATAAAGAGGAAGGTGCGACAAAGAAGGCCCAAGACGATTGAACAGTTAGAGGCCTGTATTAGACATGAATGGGAGAGCATTCCTATTTCTAAACTTGAGAAACTGGTCTCCTCTGTCCCCAGACGTCTGTTGAGTGTTGTAAGAAGAAGGGGGGATGCCACACAGTGGTAAAAATGGACTTGTCCCAACTTTTTTGGGATTTGTTGACGCCATGAAATTTTGAAACAACATATTGATACATTCTCTCAGTTTAAACTTTTGATCTGTGATTTGTGTTCTATTCTGAATAAAATATTAGATGTTGGCACCTCCACATCATTGCATTCAGTTTTTATTCACAATTTGTTTAGTGTCCCAACTTTTTGGAATCCGGTTTGTATATAATTTGACTGTTAAAATTTACACTTTGACCTAAGTCCTCAAATACAAATTGTCTTGTCGAGCCTCTGTTAACTGATTTCAAACTTCATTGTTTAGACAAATTTCAACACCGTTCTAACCCGAGAAAAAGTGAAAAAGGAGCAGATTATCAAAGAGCTCACAGAGAAGTTCCAGGATGTTACGCAGCAGCAGGAAAAAGACAAAGGTGAGGACTTTATTGCACATACAGTGTGGTTTGAGGGCAGTGTAATAATTTATTTTGTAAAGTAAGAAGTGTTTTTAAAGCCTGTTACTCATGTTAAAACACACTTTTTTGGATTAAACAGTACTGAAAAAAGCTTAATAACTAATTAATATTTACAAGTTCTCCAATTTTCTTTTTGCTTAGAGTGATACTTCAGGAATGTAAATACAATTTTATTATGAACTACATATTGACACAAATCGTTGTTTATCTGTCACAGCTCTTATAGAAACTCTGTCTGAGGACCGGGCAAGTTTGATGCAGGAAAAGAAACACCTGGAAGAAGAGCTTAACCACCTGCGCAACACTTCACTAGTTACCTCCACCTTCTTTTCCCCCAACCCCTCCGCTCCAGATGCTTCTGAAGCTGGAGCAGCAGCTCGAGCTTTACCAGTTGCTGAGGCTTGTTTTTCTGAGGCCCTGTCTGAGACGGACAGACTGGCCTCTGTGGCAACCATTCGAGATGACGACCTTGTCGATTCTGCAGTGGAAGCCAGCATGGTGGCCGTCCAGTAAGCAGCTACTCTTCAATAAGCACATTTAAATTTAAGATGGTTTTACAGAGTGTAACAGAATACTGTACTTTCCGGCTTAAAAATCGCACCGCCCTACATGTCGCATTAGTCCAAATATGTCCAAATAAAGTGGAAAAATCCATAAACGTGTCGCACCGCCATATACGTCGCATCTATTGTGCGTCACCGCTGACGCGTCGCGTATGTTGCGCATCAGCGGTGACGACCCGGAAATGTGGGCCGGTGTTTTGCCCAAAATGGATTGGCTGCGAAATGGGCACAGGAGCGTGCACGGTAGGACTTTAACAAGATTAACACTTAAAAACAATTATTTGTTTGCTGAAAATTATAGCAAATGTGATGTACTTTTTAAATTTACCATCCTTGTGAAACCAAATTGTCTTGGAGGACTTTGAGTAAGAAAACACATTTACATAAATCACCTCAACGTGATCAAGGTCAAGCGGACTTTGGGCAGTTAGTACATTTCTTAATACAAACTTTAAAACTAAGATTGACAGTTTTTATCTGTATTTAGGAAAGCTTTGTAATACACATACACCCCAAGATCTTTGAGTTAGCTCACATCTAAACAAAAATGTTCTCTGTGAAGCAGAATCATTATTCTGTGTGCAACACGTATACCTCTGGAATAATATCTGGTTTGACTTTAGGTTTAGGTAGGAATGTAATTTAGTATAAATCTATTTTAAACCCAAGGCAATCAAGAAGAGAACCGTTGCACCAGAGAACATTCAGAGAAGCTGGGAGGTTGTCTGGTACAAAGACATGCATTTTGTTTTTTCACAATGTTGATCCTAAATATATATGCAGTAAAGCAAGCCCGAAAACGTCGGTTTGAATTTTACCTGGGTCATTGCAAACTTTGTGTCAGTCATAGAAAGAAATGTTTGTGTTATCGGTGGAGTTCAAGCGTAAATAGCCAGAAAAGGATTGACAGTGGGACATTTGACAGCAGAAAGAAAGCAACCTAGAATCAGACAGTGTAAGTTAATTTTTCTTAATATTAAGAAGCCCCAAGATAAATAAAAAAGTGATGATGCCGTCTTTTTTTTTTTGGTTTGTCCTTATATTTTTGCACACAGATGACATATATTTCTTTCTTTCTTTCTATTTCTTTCTTTCTTGTAGTGACAGTATGATGTCAGAGGAGAAACAACGGATAATCTTACTCGAGAGGGTAAATACACAAAATGCATCTTTGCCATTGTGATCACATGAAAATCTTTTTTTTTTAAATATCAGTAACTTTAATCTGCTTAATATATGTTGCAGACTTTGCACATGAAGGAAGAAGAAAACAAGCGTCTCAGTCAAAGACTGGTCAGTTAATCCTCTCCATTAGATGTTTATTAAATGTTTCCACTAGATGGCAGTAGTATCAAAGAATGAAATCCTGCTGTGAAGACAAGAATCCCCAAAAGTTTTTCAAACTGCTTTACAATGGGAGAAGTGATAAACTATATCAATATAAATCCTAAAATAGTAAATTTTTCTGTTTTAAATTTTTAAAACCACATTTAAAAACATGATCTGCATTTACATAGTTAGATTTTAGTGTAGCACTTAATCTAATAAATGTAAAAATATAAACCACAAAGTCTGGCTTTTTTACATGTAAAGATCAATGTTAGGAAAAGTTCTTTTGAAAGTAATTTAATATCAATATACTGTAGTACAGTAAAAGTAATGTTGACCTAATTCATTTCTTTGCAGATGTCTCAGAGCATGTCGTCCGTGTCATCACGGCATTCGGACAAAATCGCCATCAAAGAGTAAGTGAATAATAAAATCACACATGGCATTAGCATGTCCTCACCATTTTGAGTTTTAGCAATTTTGTTTTCAGCTGAAACTGACCATCATTACACGCGGTATAATTATACACATTATTATATCATTACCACAACAGTGTTGTTTGCACTTTACACAACTTGGTGTCATCAGGCCTTTGTCTCGTTGTACACCTTTTTGTGTTTCAGTTTCCAGGTTGGCGATTTAGTTCTAATCATCCTGGATGAAAGGCACGACAACTACGTGCTGTTCACAGTTGGGCCCACCCTCTACTTTCTCCACTCCGAGTCCCTCACTGCACTGGACCTTAAACCAGGTCAGCCATTTTCAAAACCCTTTAAAATCATCCTTGGAGCTGTACTTTGGAATTTATTTTATGATTTATATTAAAAAAAACAGATAAGTGACAAAGAAATAGCATTCATATTAGGATTTATAAGAAAGGCATCAGTGCATGTAGATCATAACCATTGTGAGTTCCAGGTCTCTCTTGTAAATGAGTCCTCGAGGCTCAATGGGATTAACCTGCCTAAATAAAGGTTGAATGAATGAATAAGTGTTTGGTGTGTAACGTGAATATTTTGTTTTTATGTAAAGCATCAGGGACCTCAAGACGCCCGTGGGTTCTTGGAAAGGTGATGGAGAAGGAATATTGCCAGGCAAAAAAGGTGCTTTGAACTTTTAAAATGTTCCCTGCTGATGTATCGATTGTAAAAATGTCATTTACTTGGTCAGCTAGTTTCATTTTTTTAAACTACCTACATTCAGTTTTAATTATTCCTTACAAAGCTTTTTCTTTTTTTTTCTTGTTTCTTTTTCCTCTACAGGCCCAGAACAGGTTCAAGGTTCCTTTGGGAACCAAGTTCTACAGAGTTAAAGCCGTTTCCTGGAACAGAAAAGTATAATACCTAATTAATGAGCTACAGTGTATATTTATTTTGTTTAATTTTCAAACAGAAACTTCACATTTCCTACATTTTACTTCAAAACACATTAATAATGGCAAGATAATACATCATGTCATTTTTCAGTTGAATATTCATTATTATTATTATCATCACATTTTTGTTTTCTTCTAAACCCAGATTTGTTACTGTGGACCAAATGCAATTAACCCTCTCAGGGCACTGCCCTCTACACTGTGGCATTCTGCCCTTTGATTTGTGTGTGGAACTGAACAAAATTTGGATGTTAAATATTAGTTCTCATTATCACCATTTGTCCTTTTGTGGTAAATAATGTAATTATCAACATATATAAATAAATAAAAACATTTATAATAAACATTAATGGAGGAATGTTCATGGCATGCATATTGAAGTTTTTAATTTACTTATCAGATAAATGTTGTAGTTGAAAATGTAGTTATGCTGTATGTTACTCACAATCAGTATGACTGTCAATACTGAAATGTACATTATGACTGACTGAAGGAAGCAGTCAGCTTTGCAATCCTTGAAATGCACTTTGAAAACAATGCTTTTATTAATTTGAAAAGGGAATTTAATTGAGCTGTCTGAACTAGGTAAATATATCAGAACAAACTTCTCATTATATAATATTGACATGTAGAAAGGAGAACATTGTGGCTGTGTGTCATGATCGGGAGACGTTGTATATTACTCATTAAAAAAACATGTAACAATAAATGACTGTAATGTAAAGGATAGAGTTTTGAAACAATAAAGGATTGATCCCCAATATTTTCTTTATTTGTTTCCTTGTGTGGTGTTAATATTAAGAGATTCTATGTCACAATATAACAAAAAATATATAGTTTCTTTAAAAAAACAAAACTATTTATTTATTAAACAGGCAAATCCCACTGAGATCACAGATCTGTTTTGCAAGGGGGCTTTGAAGGCAGAAAACTGGAGAAAATCCACGCAAACGCCACATGGACCCATGTGCAAACCAGGGATTGAACCCAGGCCCCTCTTGCTGTGAGGCAACAGGGCTAGCCACTAAGCCATCATGCTGGAAACAATGGTGAAACCTTCTTTTTGTTTGTGGATCAAGCTGGTTTAATTAAAAATATATAGTTTTTCCACTTGAAGCAAATTTCTTTTTAGTTTTGAGAAAATTGCATTTTATTTAAGAAGATTTAACACCAAACAGGAACAATCGCGCTGAAAGTCGATGTAAAATCGCGCAGTATATTGTGTTCATTTGATGTAGCTTTTTTTTTTTTTTTGATGCTTTTGTGGAAATCTAAATGTTGGCACTCCGCTGCAGGAAACAGACTTCAAATAGGCTTCAAATCGGGGCCCAAGAATGATGCGGCCCTCATGGAGGAGGGAGCCCACCAACATCACTTTCCCAGTTCACAGCGGGGAGCATAGCAGCTCTCTGCCGAGCACTCTACCATGTGGGTCTAGGGGTGTTTTAACAATGTTTAGCTCTATTTTCTCCATTTAGCATAAGCCTGTTGTCACATTTGGATGGCTCCTTCATAAATTGATGGTGTGATTCCTACAATTTCGGGACAGGCCTGAATGACAAAATATGCAACACAACATTTGATACCGAGGTGGCTGGCAAGCACCAACCATGTGCACTGGACAGGCTCTTAGTGTAAATGTTTACAACCCCCCACTGAGCACAGTGCTGCTGGGAGTCAGTCTCATCAGGCTGAATGAGATTTACCATTGCCATGTGTGCTCTGCTGCTACTTCCACTATTTAAACTGCGTTTGACTCCATGGCTGACTTCTCTTACATTTTACTACTACAGTACTTTTCATCACAGTTGTTGAATGCATGAACATTTGCAATGCTCTGTGTGCTTTTGTAAAAAATAAATATATATATAAAATATATAATATATATAAAAAAAAATCCTGGTTATCCTAAGTAGGATAATATTTGTAACCAGTAAATGTTTCCGTTTCCTGCCAAATAATCAAATCAATCAACACTTTTAAAAACGTCTACGGGGAGGAAAAAGAAAACTGCAAATTTCTGGTTAAAACATGCATATTTAAATAAAAATAAATGTTACCATTATTGTTGAAAAAATAAACTGATTTAAAATAGGAGGGGGAAAAAAAGACAATTTTAGGCATCTAGTGGTGCATGGTACCACTTTACAATAAGGCTCCCCTTATAGATGGCTAATAGTTTAATTCCTCTGTAAACACTATAAATCATTAATAACTGCTTATTATGCATTAATTAAGGGTGACAGAGACAAAACTGACCAATTTCTTGCCAAGTCAAATCTGTTCACTTATATATTTCATCTATATTAAACATTTCAGACTAAGACTTGTAAGCACAATAAACATTTGTAAATCTATTTTTTTAGGATATAATATTAGTTGTAGATACATATAATGTAGTGATAAAGTACAATATTATATGCTAAAAAACAGGTTTACAAATGCTTATTGTGCTTACAAGATAGTAACGGTCTGAAATGTTTAATGTAACAACTCTAGATTAAATTTATAGGTGAACCGATTTGGGTCACTATTTGGCAAGAAACTGGTCAGTTTAATCTCTCTGTCAGCCTTAATTAATCCATAA
>JBBPBX010069704.1:8744-18785 GCA_038048925.1 Garcialebias charrua
TCACAGCATGCATTCTGCTGCTAATCTATAGATTTAAACGCATCAGACAGGCAGCTGCTTTGTGTTATATTATGGAAAAAGATATACGTCTGCCTTTTTAAATACTTTAAGTTCCGGACTACAAGCGTCTACTGTTTTCACACACTTTGAACCCTTATACAATGCTGTGGTTAATTTATGGATTTTATTTTGTTTGTTTTGACGGGCTAACAAGCTTCATGCCACTATGGGGCAGAGATGGTGCAGGGGCAGCCAGCTCGGGACCCGAAGGTCCTGGGTTCGATCCCCGGCCATTGCACATCTCGTGGGGCCTCTGAGCAGGACACCCCATCCCCAGTTGCTCCCCGGGTGCCTCCAAAGGCCGCCCACTGCTCCGCGTGGTGGTGGATGGGTTAAATGCAGAGAGCCAATTTTACCGTTGTATGGGAACATGCAATGATGACAATACATACACATTATAAACATTTAGCCTTGTCATGCCTGGGCGCTCACTAATGGCTGCCCAGTACACGTCTCTCTTGGGGGGTGGGTCCTCGTGACTCAGTGAGACTGCCTGTATAAGTAAAGGAAGAAAAAAGAAGTCAGACCAGTAAAATTATCGAACCGGTCACAGTGGATCAATGAAACTTCAAATTACCATAAATCATATGTACTCATACTTCATTCTTCAGATCAGCTATTTTGCATTTCATGAACAGTAGAGCTGCAATTTTTTTCCCCAAACCAACCCAGCCCAAAATTAGTGCCGGGTCAGATCAAAATGATGTGCTTGATGGGCGGGCATGGTCAGGTCGGGCTTTTGACGCGGCTTTAGAATTGACTGCTTTTTTTCTTTTCTTCCTCTTTTTACTTACGGAAGAGGATCTGGCGTGAGGCTGTTGTTCTGGATTACCTGCAGATTATTCTTCATCCAGAGTTTGGATCGTGGTGGATTATTATTTTTTCTTACCCAGGACTGTAGCGGAGGCATGCTAAAACCTTTGGACATTGAGATCTGGTGAGATCGTTTCTGTTTATTTTGGTGCGCCGACGCCTAGACTGAGTGGACGTTTCCCTCATCCTCCTGCAAATCGAGCTTTCCTTCAAAGAGTTGGACTGAAAGTTTGATCAACTTGTTGTTTTTTTATTTATGGGGTTTATGGGATTTCATGTGTTGATATGGAAATGTTGTGGTATGAAGCATTTGGGGGTTTGTGGGGCATAACTGATGGCTTGATTGAATTGTGTTAACTGCCTTTAATGTTGTCCTTCATGGCCAATTTATTATTAGTTTATTTATGAGAGCTTTTTGTCTGTGCTGGTAAATTATTTTCTGTTTACTGTACTTGGTTATTCCTGCACCTCAGCCAATATAAGTTTTTGCGCTGTCAGCTCCAGGTGCTACCTATGACTTAATTAGCATTTTATGTAATTAATCCTCCTACCATAGTTTTGGGGGCGGTATGTTACAGATGGACAACCGGATCATCAGCCATGCGCATCCGCTGACCGTTAATAACCATAATAACAATAATAGTATAAGAACTATAACAATTCACTGACTCTTGTTATTAAACAAGTAATCTTATATCTTCCTTTCTTTGAAATATGTTTTTAAAACCATAAATTCAATTCAGCTAAGTTTATTTATATAGCACCAATTCACAACAAAGTTGTCTCAGGGCACTGAACAGAAACATTCACTTCCATCCATTATCTTTTACCTGTTTCTTCCATTTTGGGTCACGGGGGTCACCGGTGCCCATGTCCAGCAATCACTGTGCAAGGGGCGGGGGACACCCTGGACATGTCTCCAGTTCATCATAGGGACACATAGAGACAAACAACCATTCACTTTCTCACACCTAGAGATAATTTAGAGTTACCAGTCAGTTTAACATACATGATTTTAGTCTGTGGGACGAACCCGGAGTACCTGGAGAAAACCCACGCATGCACGGAAAGAACATGCAAACTCCACTCAGAGACGCCCCCGCACCAGGATTTGAACCAGCAACCTTCTCGCTGAGAGGCAACAGCTCTACCAGTTGCTACCCCATTCACATGCATAAAAAAAGCCAATTATTAAAGTTCTCTATCTAAGGAATTCAGCAGACTCGTTGCATCTTCACTATGTCGCAGTCTACCATCTTGAGCAAGCACAATGTCAACAGTGGAAAGGAAAAACTCCCTTTTAACAGAAACCTCCAGCAGAACCAGGCTCAGGACAAGCGGCCATCTGCTTTCACTCGCTGGGTTTGAGAGGACAGAAAGGAGAAACAAACAAACACAGAATGGCTGGTCCAGATGAAGGTGCAGGTGAAAGACATGTCAGACTCATTACAAAGGCAGTAAAAACTTGATAAAAAAAGTCAGTTTTTTTTTTCAGGTTCAGGCCTGTAATCACAGCTATTTGGTCGGTTTCGGATTGGGCTCAGAAAATTTGATACAGGTTCGTACGGTGGCCCCAAGGTGTAAATGGTGGCCCCAAGATTCGGGCTGGGCCGGGCCAGGTCTGATTTTTTAGGCCTGAATGCAACTCTAATGCACAGACCCTCATCATGGAAAACACATGAAGAAATGCAGCTGATGCAGCCTTCAAGTTAAAGACAATCAATCCGTCTGTTGAAGAAGGAAATAAAGCTGCTGCACGTACGCTTGGTGTCAATTAATGGACGGTGAGACGTTGGAGCCGGAAGCATGAAGAACTGAATCAACCCAAAAAGACAACAAAATCTTTCAGCGTTAAACATAAATGAACAAAGCAGATGGCCCAAACTTGAAAATGTCTTTGAAGACTGGGTGAACACAGAGAGAGCAGACGGCCGAGGTGTTTCCACCGTGCTGATCTGACTGAAAGACAAAACAATCGTCACTGAAAACAAGATTGAATATTTTAGAGGTGGAACATCATGGTGTCTGAGAGTTACGTATGAGGCAAAAAGGCTACTGTATTTTATTTTTAACCAGCCGTGTTACAGGCACTGTTCGGAAACAAAAACATTTATTGTACGTACTGTATTTGTACAGTATATGTTACTGGTACATATTTATTGAAAAGTTCAACAACATCTTTCTGTGTAAATATCTCACAACGTGGACATCTATGGGTTATAGACAAGTGCGGCCTATGTATGATATGTACTTTTAAAAATTATTTATTTTAATTTAGTGGGCGTGGCTTATATTCGGGTGCGTTCAATAGTCCCAAAATTACGGTACATACTAATTTCCAATATGTTTCTTTTTATAATGCAATAGCCTAGGTTTGCTTTAAAGATAAAAAATGTTTTGTCATTTTTGATACAGTTTATTGATTCACGCTGATATCAACATTCTGAAACTATGTTGGACGCATCTTTATTGTAAAGTTGTGTCCCTGCTGATAGAAGCTCGACTGGTAGTAAGAAACTGAAACCTCAGGAGTAATGTACCTGCTCATTAAATACAAAATATCCCAGAATAATCACATCTCTTCAGCAGAAAGAGCAATGCATTTGCTTTTTCCTCATGTTCTTCTCTAACTGACACTGCTGATGTTTAATTTTAGACCCTTCAGCTTGTTTGAGGCTCGGTGCTGTATGCTCTAAAACAGCTGAACTTTGAGCTTCTGGCTGAGGTAATTTATCTTTGTTGAGTTTGGTGCCTGTTTCAGCAGCTCTTCTGCTGGCTGAGGCTGCTCATTAATATTTTATGGATCTGTAGCAGACGTGCTGCTCTCAGGGTGTTGGATGAAGAGAACGCAGCAACATGAGGCTGGCCTAGACTGAGGTGCCTGCTGGCCACTACCCTTACATTTTATTTATTTATTGATAAATTTATTCATTTTAAAATACAATACAAAACAATCCCATAAACGATAAGAATACAAAATATAAAATGAAAGGTAGCAGAAAGAAGAAAAAATCTTATTATATCTGCCCCTTTTTTCAAACAATTAGTTCAAACAATAATCTTCAGTAAAAGAATAAAATGAATACCGGTAACTCTTTCTAATTTTTCTAACTCTATTACAATACACATTAAGCTACTTCATATATTTTTTTAACAATTCCGTTTTGATCATTTTCTTAAATGTAAACATTGACTTCGCATTTTTAACATAATTCTCCAAACCATTCCACAATCCATTTCCCTGGATTGAGGTGGGCCGACCCTTTAAACTGGTTCTGTATTTTGGTTTTACAAATATCTCTGTTCCCTTAAGATTATAACAACTTTGTCTTTTAACAAAATGTATTTGGATATTTAAAGGTAATGTGTTGTTCTGAGCCCTATATATAATTGATAAAATATTATAATCTACCAAATCATGGAACTTCAATAACTTCAGTTGATAAAATAATGTGCTTGATGGATGACAGTAATGTTTTCTGGTGATAATTCTTACAACTCTTTTCTGTAAAACAAAAATAGGCTTTGTAATCGTTTTACACGCTTCCCCCCCAAACACCAATACAATAGATTAAGTGTGGAACAATGATTATGTTATACAACAAATACAGAGCTTTATCATTTAATAAGTCTCTGACTTTGTACAGTACTGCAATAGATTTAGATATTTTTATTCTTACAGAATTTATGTGATGTTTCCATGTCAGTTTGTCATCAATGATAACACCCAAAAACTTCACCTCACTCACTCTACAAATCTCAACATCATCAATTTTAAATGGAACATTGCATTGCCCTGTTTCAAAAAGATTAGGGTTGTGTAAAAATTATTCATATACAGGTGGTCCCCGACTTACGAGCGAGTTCCGTTACTACGACTATCTCGTAACATGAAAATTTGTATGTCGGAACACGAAACACGTGTCGCTCGTAAGTCTGGATTTTCGGTCGTAAGTCGGAAAATTTATGCTAGCACTACTACGAACACTCGTTTTTCAACACAAACGTACATACTAGTTCATAAACATGCTCAGAAACTTGTTTACAAACTGTTAGCTAACACACTTTCATCTAAAAACACATACCAGTGCTGTATTTTCTGTATGTTCTGTACAACTTTACTGTTCGTTAGTCAGCTCGTAAGTCCGGAACCTCGTATGTCGATGTGCTCGTAAGTCGGGGACTACCTGTATATATATATGTATGTATATGTATATATATATATATATATATATATATATATATATATATATATATATATATATATATATATATATATATATATATATATATATATATATATATATATATATATATATATATATATATATATATATATATATATATATATATATATATATATATATATATATATATATATATATATATATATATATATATATATATATATATATATATATATATATATATATATATATATATATATATATATATATATATATATATATATATATATATATATATATATATATATATATATATATATATATATATATATATATATATATATATATATATATATATATATATATATATATATATATATATATATATATATATATATATATATATATATATATATATATATATATTTATATATATTACATATATAAAGATATATAGTTATCCTTTATAACACATTTGAAATGTATGTTGAAGTGTACAAATTAAAACGATTAAAAGAATATTTGTTTGACTGCAGGCTGTTCAAGCAGTACAAACAAAATATAGGTTGTGTTGCTGAAGTAAACACTAGTTATATTAAATCCAATATTCAACAAGCAGTAAATGTTGTCCCAAAACATGTACCGTTATATATTATGCAGCCCCACTGGTGCCTTTAAAGATGTGTGCATAACATGTATGACATAAACTGAGACAACCTACAGAAACCTCACCATAGTTTTCCTTCTAATAAGTGCAGCATCTCTGGAATACTCTTTTTCTTTCTTTTACAGAATCACATTTATGACTTGTTGCTAACCGACCCAATTAGGCTCAGTTGCAGATCTGTGTGTTCCCTTAGCACCGCACCACACCACCCCTTCTCATTTGTGTCCTCTCTCAGTGGTTATTAAAACAATACACCAGGGGTCTCATCATTGTTAATATGCCTCAACTCTGAAATTAGCGATCTCTGTGTGTCAAGTAAAACCAATAAATTTGACACTTTTCAGTGTTTTAACCATCTCCACCCAATTGGGCTGAGCTTTACAAAGAATCAAGCGCACCCATCCCTTTCACTGTTCAATCTCAGCAGCCAAATCCATAAAGTAATCCTGTGTTCACCTGTGCTTACAAAGTGATCTCTCGTCAGACAATTGACTTCAGCTGAAAGCTTCCACAGAGACACCACTGGTAGGAAATGGACATTATTCAAAGTTTACATGATTCATGTTGGACTCAGAAAACTAAAACAGGTTTATTGATTGTTTGATGCAATGTTTCTCACGTGTTTGAATACAAATTAGTATGCACTGTTTGCAACATAGTTTACCTGTTTTGTTCACTGTTAAGTTAAAAGTAAATTATTAAAATACTGTATAGGGCAGGGTACCTTTAAAAAAAATTGGTATCGGTGCCCGTATCTTCACTTCAGTGTCAGATCCTGAATGGTACTTTTTTCGGTACTTATTTTATAATTAATATTAATTCTAACAAGAAGAAAATCATGTTACACATTACAAGGATTTAACCTTTTTGTCTTATCCATGAAGGAAACATGAGGGTAACCACCATATTGTGTCTTTAAACACATACGGTGCCACCCAGATGTAAAGGATTTTATCAGGGGTCAGTATTAAGCTGACCTCTTTATCCTTAATTAATTACTTATTCAGATTGAATAGTAATTTCACGGATTCTTTTCTTTTTCAGTTTACCCAATATTTCTGTGATCTTTATGATGGATAAATAAATAAAGCCATTAAGTGACAGAGACGTTAACTTAGTTTGGTATGTCAAAGACACTACCATTTATTTAAAATAAATCAACTAAATTAACACCATTACACTTGATTGACATGATTTCACTTTCTTGCAATTTAACACGTCAGCACATTTAAATTGTAACACAACAGACATAAATATAGGATGTTAACATACTTAGTCTGAGGCTCTATGACTTAAATAGTTTCCAGCTTAGAATTGAGGGAAAGGAGATAGGAGGAAAGATGGAGAGATGGTTTAAAGGAAATTGTCTTGAGCATGTTACCAGAAGTGACACTTCCCATCCGATTTCTGCTGAAATCCAGGTACGTTTGTAAACAGCTCTTTACCTTCGACGACGAGTCTGATAAAGAGATGACACCAGCCTTTCAGGCGTACAGAATCGTTGCAGGTCCAGCACGTCCGAGCCGGTTCTCGTTTACGTTTTCAACGTCTCCTCGGATCCGCTTCGATCATCAGAAAATATGTCAGCTACTGGTTGACTTCAAGATAAACTTATTCCAGGAAGGAATAAACAAAGTTTTGAGCTTACGCTCGTTCTAAGTGGACTCATAACAGCATGTTATTAGTCCTTAACTGGATGACGTGTCCTTAGCGTGTGACTAAACGTCCATCCAGCTCTTTGGGAAAGTTCACATCTCTTGAAGTTCCCAGCAGACTCTCTGGAACTCCCTGGTTCCTTCAAAACTCTGAAGCGTTCACGGAAGCAAACGCTTTTTACTCAAAAATGTTGAGATTAGAACACACTTTCCTCATTGGTCCGTGGGCCAAGAGGAGTGTGAAAACGTGAAGTGAAAACTCAAGGTTGACAGCAAGTCTGTTTAGATAACAAAGAGGAATGTTTTGGGAAAGTGTCTGAAAGTGAAGAGACATCTCGACGCTTAGTTCGAGATTTAGCTGAACCCAACAAAAACAACTTTTGAGCAAGTCACTTTGACACATTATTCAACTCTGACACATTATATGGTCAAGTAACACAGTAATGCTCTACATTTAAAGAATAACAGCATATAACATATATCATGAAAATGACAAAAGTTATTCTTTTGATTACATTAGAATAAAATCAAAGATAGAAATAGTCTCTTTTGGTGACTATGTTCTCAGATTACAACTAATGGAATAATTTGTAGTAAATGGCTGTGTCTCAATTCAGGGGCTGCGTCCTCATGAGGACCCAGCCTAGCTGGGCCGAGTAGGCCACGCACTCACAAGACCGGGTGGGCTGAGCGAAACTGCTGAAATGGGACGGTCTAGCCTTCAGGTTTGCCGGCATTGAAGTGGGTGGGGCGTTCTCTTGAAGTGGGTGGGAAGTTCTGCGCGCTCGGTGTGTGTGGAAGAGAAGGGACACCGCTAAAATATATTAGTTAGCTGAATACATGTACTGTATATATATATTAGTGTTTCTGAGTTTACTGTTAAGAACTGATTACAAATCAGTTTATTTTACACGTACGTAGCAAGGATTTTCTGAGGGGCGATCTGTTAAAACTCAGAGTGGACCTATAAATTGCAAGCTGCCCAGTAGGTCACTGCGTTAAGCATTCGGTTTGCATGCAGATCCCTTTTTCAAAAGCTGGTTCGAATCTCACTCGGTACGGTTAAAACTTATTTTACGTTTGTCTTTTATTGGATAAAAATATGAGGACTGAGATTTAAAAAAAGGAGTTTGTGAAACTCCTTTTTTTTATCCAATAAAAGACAAACGTAAAATAAGTTTTAGAGGACTGAGATTTTAAAAAAGGAGTTTGTGAAACTCCTTTTTTTTATCCAATAAAAGACAAACGTAAAATAAGTTTTAGAGGACTGAGATTTTAAAAAAGGAGTTTGTGAAACTCCTTTTTTTTATCCAATAAAAGACAAACGTAAATAAAATAAGTTTTAACCGTACCGAGTGAGATTCGAACCAGCTTTTGAAAAAGGGATCTGCATGCAAACCGAATGCTTAACGCAGTGACCTACTGGGCAGCTTGCAATTTATAGGTCCACTCTGAGTTTTAACAGATCGCTCCTCAGAAAATCCTTGCTACGCACGTGTAAAATAAACTGATTTGTTATCAGTTCTTAACAAACAGTAAACTCAGAAACACCAATATATATTCAGCTAAAAAATATTTTTTTAGTCGTTTCTGTAGTTACATTTTAATGAGATTCAGCTTGCGCTGAGGTTGAACGAGCTGATGACTCAACAGCACACAGCAGTCCTGCCCCTGCACGCAGAAAGTCCCACCCCCCCGCGAAATCTCTGCTGGCGCTACGAATTCTGGGATAGCCTCCGTCTTGAAGGATTCACAGATGCATCCTTGGATTTCGGCAGGAAGTAGGCTGCATTCCTCGGCCGCATGAGGAGGAGTCTTCGAATTGGGACAGTCCTCCGCGCGGGGCAATGACGTATGCGGCCGACAAATGCGCACTCATGAGGACCCAGCCCATGAATTGAGACACAGCCAATGTCTTGCTTTACTGAGAGGTCAGTAAAGGTCATCTCTGGAACAGTTCAAAAATACACAGGTGTATCAAAGTGGACACGGTCATGCCCACTATATACATTACAGTACAAATCTTGAGTTTTATTTTTTAACTATGGTATTTTTACATTCCAAGCAGTTTTCTTACATAAAAATAAACAAATAATTTCCAGGTCAAAAGAAAAGCTGCAAACCAGTGACACGTCAGTGTCTAATGCTCACTGCTACACACTGAGGACCTTTTCACTTGGCAGTTTTTCTTCAGAAAAATCAACATGTCTGCTTTCTCTGGACACAAACAAGCCCTCTCCTGGCTGATGGTGTCTCCAGCAGTACAACATGTTCATTCTGAGGGTGTGGATGATGCTTGTTGCACACACAGATACCTGGTTGTCAACTTTGATAGCACTGGCATAGTGTCCCTCACATTCCACCACCAGGTCATTGGATTCACTTAGGTTAGGGTTGATGGCAGACTTCTGTTCCTCTGTGTCTCTTCCTGAATCTTCTCTGTGGCTCTCTGGGGTTTGGGGCACTTATCATCTCCCTAATTGACATTAGAACACAAAACATCAACAAAAACATGGTTGTATGATTATTGCTCTAAAAACATTATCTAGGCTGAAAGATAAAAGCTTAACTGGTCAACAATATCCTTTACAGCTTAATTTACCTCCACCATGCAGCCTCCATTGTAGAAAAAGGCAGCAAACTTTTAACAACAAAGTTT
>JBBPBX010069705.1:0-18784 GCA_038048925.1 Garcialebias charrua
CAGTGGGTGGGTCCCTGCAGAGTGTTGGAGCGCCTGGGGGAGGTGGTCTACAGAGTGCAGATGCCCCAGAACAGGAGAAGAGTAGCTCTACACCGGGACAGGTTGGCCCCCTATCAAGGCAGGTCTGCACCTCAGTCCCCAGAAGGCCAATGGTCAGGGTCTCTGGTGCATCCGCCAACCTCCCCAGAAGCCTTATCACCGACATCGGATGATGCCCCGGCCGCAGGGCCTGTAGTGCCGCTGGGAGCTCACTGGGAGCTCGCCCGCAGCGGACGAGGAGGGCTCCAAGACGGGTTGATTATTTTTTTTGTACCCTCGTGGGCGAGGGACTCTGTAGTGGGGGGGTAGTGTAACGACCCTGTGTTGGTCCTGCTTTGGGTCCAAGTGTTTCTGTGTATTTGTTGAGCTGTTGTGATTCTGTTGACCCCCGCCCTCATGTGTTGGACTGGTCGTGGGGCTAGGGGAGGGGTAGGATCAGGGAGGAGGGACCGGGAAAAGAGAGATGAAGAAGAAGAGTCCGAGAGTGTGTTGTTGTTAGCAGGCAGCTAGCAGTGTATTCGCTCGCGTGTGTACCGCGTTTTCTTTTGAGGCGTGAGCTGCAGCCTCGGTGATAGCAGCTCTTCCCTGTTTATGAATAAACCCCGTTTGGCTGGACTCCGTCTGCAGTGTTGGCGTCATTACAGTATATATATACATTAACTTTAACCTACGTAATCGTAATGGAAGCTCACCAGTTTCTATTTGTAAAACCGCTAAAGATGTTGTTCTGAAAGATCCACAACAAGTTCTCAGTCCTTTTGTTTGTTCACTATCTAGTTTCTTAATATGACTGTCAGCAGCTGCCATATATGCAATACATCCATAATCTAGATCTCATAAGGGCTTGATATATTCCCAACAGCGCTTTTCTCGATGCTCCCCATTGCTGTCCAGAGAGACACCTTAATAAATTGTTCACTTTTTTACATTTATTTTGAATTGATTCTATCTGGTTTTTCCATGTTAAACTTTCATCAAAGAGGACACCTAAAAATCTCACTGTTTTTACTTGTGCAAGCTGTTGTTTATAGGTTTAGCTTAATGTCCTTATGTCTCCTATAAAAACAAACCACTTGAGTTTTTGCTGTTGTAATGATACACCCTGGTCTCTGAACTGTCCAAAATGACACACCTTTTCACTGATCCTCTCAGTGAAACACCTGTTTCTCTGAAAACCTGCAGTGAAAGACATTAACACTATTTCATTACATTTACGTTTGAATCTAGAAGGAAAATTAAATCACAAGAGACTTCTTTTAATTTGTCCTAATTCAAATATATCAAAATAATAACTTTCTGTCATTTTATGGTCATTTGTTATTTGCATGAGCAGTGTTATTTTTCAATATGTTGAATGATCATTGTTAATGTTCATATGGTGTATTCTTAATATGTGGACACATCAAAACTCTGTCTAAAGTTGAAGAACATGTCAGATTGTACTCCAGTTTTGTTTAGAAGTTAGAAAACTGCTAATCAGATATTCTTAAAATCTGGCGCCTGTTTTCTGTCTTCTCTTTAAACAATCTTTCTCTGTTATCCTGAAACAACCTTCACACTTTCTGACATATTTAACCTCAAGTAACTCCCTCCCAGTGGTCGAACGAACCAATGAGGGTAGTGAGTACTACTGATGTCAAACAAACTCCCTTTAAAAGTTCCATTTCCTATTTCTTCCTCAGTTGCTGGAGGAAGTTTAAGAAGTAATGACTTTCTCTTTTAGCTGTCGGAGGTTTGGTCAAACGCCAAAGACAATCGTTCTTCAGCAAGGGTTCACCGCATGCCGCTGTGAAACCCGAACTTGAGCGTAAAGCTCCACTTTTTAATGAAATTCCTTTGAGGAATCTTTTTTTCATTCATTCATTCATTCAACCTTTATTTATACAGGCTAGCCTCGTTGAGCCACGGGGACTCATTTACAAGAGGGACCTGTCTCACTCACACCCAGGGTCAATTTAGAGTTACCAATCAGTCTAACATGCATGTTTTTGGACTGTGGGAGGAAACCGGAGCACCCGGAGAAAACCCACGCATGCACGGAGAGAACATGCAAACTCCACCCAGAAAGGCCCCCGGACCAGGATTTGAACCAGGGACCTGCTCACTGAGAGGCAGCAGCTCTACCAGTTGTGCCACCGTGCTTGAAAAATCAAACCGGAACAAGTAGCCGCTACCTTGGGAAGGTTGATGCGGACTTGAGCGAGCCGCTGGAGAATGGACATGCAAAGAGCCTGCAAAAACGTAGCTGGACGGACAGTCTGTGCACGTTAAGAGTGGGCGTACTTTACCTGAGTTGGGACAGAGAATCTTCGCAAAAGGTAAAAAGTCATTGTTCAACGAGGACGGGGGTCTAGCGGCCGCCGCCGAAAAGTGTGCATATTTCTGGTCAAACACTTCAAGATAATAACCCTCCTCATCTTTCCCCCATCTTTCAGCCTACTCCTCTTAAACTTTTTCTTTATCCATCTTCGCCAGAACTTTAAGCTAAAAGCCTGCAGATTACTTTATATTAAGACCTTTAAAATTAATCTGTTGTTCCTTGAAAGATATGTCGATTAGTGAAATTACGGACGTGTGATTTCTAACTGTTTGATGTTTGAATTGATAGAAAATTGAGATTGATCAATCAGTTGTACATGTTATGATGTAATTTATGATTCTGTTAATAAATGGCAGTACGGTACTCCTGGTATGCCAACTATAATTAACGCTTCATTGTCACATTACATCTCAACATCTTTTCACAAATTTAATGATTAATCCTGAAAATGAAGAGAACCCGTGAATAATTGATGATGTTTTGTGTCAGGATAAAACCTGCTCATTTTACATCGTGTATTGGACGGCTCAGTAAATCTGACCGCCCCTATACAGTACTATTACACTGTTGACATCCTAAATCCCCATTTGTTTGCCCAATCTTCTACTTTTGAGATGGCATCTGCATCTTTTTCTGCAAAAATAAAATATTATGTCCTCGCACCCATAGATCCCCATCATCTGCATATAAAGGATTTATCTACTTATTCCATCAAATATATCATTTATCATGATATTAAATAAAAGTGGACTACAAACACTGCCTTGTGGGGTACCATTTTCAACATAATGCTTAGAAGAAAAATTCTTCCCTACCCTAACTTCTATTTATCTGCCAAATAAAAAATCCAAAACCCAGTTATACATCTTACCTCCTATTCCAATGTTACTTAATTTAATCAATAAACCCTCTTTCCATAACGTATCGTACGCCTTCTCTATATCAAAGAACACAGCTATCACTAATTCTTTGTTCGTTTGAGCTTTTCTTATTTCTAACTCTAGACACAGTACAATATCCATTGTATTTCTCCCTTTACAAAAACCACTTTGATAAGGACAGAATTTATGTTTACTTTCTATAAAATATGTTAGTCTATCTGTAACGAGCCTTTCCATTCTTCTTCTTCTTCTTTCGGCTTTTCCCTTTTCAGGGGTCGCCACAGCGAGTCATCCTCCTCCACCTCACTCTGTCCTCTGCATCCTCTGTCCTCACTCCAACTACCTCCATGTCCTCTCTAACTGCATCCATATATCTCCTCTTTGGTCTCCCTCTTTGTCTTTTTCCTGGCAGCTGCATTTCTAACATCCTTCTACCAATATACCCACTGTCCCTCCTCTGGACATGTCCAAACCATCTCAGTCTGGCCTCCCTAACTTTATCTCCCAGTTGTTCAACATGTGCTGTACCTCTGATGATCTCATTCCTGATCTTATCCATCCTTGTCACTCCTAAGGAGAACCTCAGCATCTTCATTTCTGCCACTTCCAGTTCTTTCTCCTGTCTTTTTGTCAATGACACTGTCTCCAGACCATACAACATAGCTGGTCTCACCACTGTCTTGTAAACTTTTCCTTTGACCTTTGCTGACACCTTTTTGTCACAAATCACTCCTGAAACTTTTCTCCATCCACTCCATCCTGCCTGGACTCTCTTTTTCACCTCTTTACCACATTCCCCATTTTCCTGGACAGTGGACCCCAAGTACTTGAAGTCCTGCACCTTTGTGACCTCTGCTCCTTGTAGCCTCACTGTTCCACTGGCCTCCCTCTCATTCACACACATGTACTCTGTCTTACTACGGCTGACTTTCATTCCTCTTCTTTCAAGAGCATACCTCCACCTCTCCAAGTTCTCTTCCACTTGTTCCCTGTTCTCACCACAGATCACAATGTCATCTGCAAACATCATAGTCCATGGGGATTCCTGCCTGACCTCATCTGTTAGTCGGTCCATCACCAGAGCAAACAAGAAGGGGCTCAGAGCCGATCCTTGATGCAATCCCACCTCCACCTTGAAGCTATCTGTCACTCCCACAGCACATCTCACCACTGTCCTGCTGTCCTCATACATGTCCTGTACCAGTCTAACATACTTTTCTGCCACTCCAGATTTCCTCATGCAATACCACACCTCTTCTCTTGGTACCCTGTCATATGCTTTTTCTAAATCCACAAACACACAATGGAGTTCTTTCTGACCCTCTCTGTACTTCTCTATCAACATCCTCAAAGCAAAGATGCATCTGTGGTGCTCTTTCTTGGCATGAAACCATACTGCTGCTCACAGATAGTCACATCTTGTCTAAGTCTTGCTTCCACAACTCTCTCCCAGATCTTCATTGTGTGGCTCATCAACTTAATTCCCCTGTAGTTGCTACAACTCTGTACATCACCCTTGTTCTTAAAAATGGGAACCAGCACACTTCTTCTCCATTCTTCAGGCATTTTCTCACCCTCAAATATTCCATTAAATATTTGAGTCAAAAACCTCACTGCCATCTCTCCAAGACATTTCCAAACCTCCACTGGTATGTCATCAGGTCCTACTGCCTTCCCCTTCTTCATTCTTTTCAGAGCTTTCCGGACTTCACCCTCACTAATCTTTCCCACTTCCTGGTCCACAGTTTCTATTACCTCCACTCTTCTTTCTCTTTCATTCTCTTCATTCATTAGCTCCTCAAAGTAATCCTTCCATCTTCCCATCACACTCTCCTCACTTGTTAGAACATTCCCATTCCCATCTTTAATAAGCCTAACCTGCTGCACATCCTTTCCAGCCTGATCCCTCTGTCTTGCCAATCGGTACAAGTCCTTCTCGCCCTCTTTAGTGTCCAGTCTCCCATATAACTCATTGTACGCCCTCTGCTTTGCCTTAGCTACTTCCCTCTTTGCTCTATGTCCCATCTCCTTATATTCCTGTCTCCTCTCTTCAGTCCTCTCACTGTCATATTTCTTCTTGGCTAATCTCTTTCTTTGAATGGCGTCCTGCACTTCACTATTCCACCACCAGGTTTCCTTATCATCTATTCTCTGTCCAGATGACACACCAAGTACCTTCCTACCTGTCTCTCTAATTACTGTTGCTGTAGTAGCCCAGTCACTTGGAAGCTCTTTCTTACCACCCAGAGCCTTTAACAGCTCGTCTCTGAATTTCTCACAACATTCTTCCTTCTTTAGCTTCCACCATTTGGTCTTCTTCTCTGGTTTTACTCTTTTTCTCTTCTTCGCAACAACAGTCATTCTACACACAACCATCCGATGCTGTCTGGCCACGCTCTCCCCTGCTACAACCTTACAGTCTCCAATCTCTCTCAGGTTTCCTCTTCTACACAGAATGTAATCGACCTGTGTACTCCTTCCTCCACTCTTATAGGTCACTCTATGTTCCTCCCTCTTTTGGAAATAGGTATTGACTATAGCCATTTCCATTCTCTTGGCAAAATCCACCACCATCTGTCCTTCCTGGTTTCTTTCCTTGACACCAAACCTACCCATCACTTCCTCATCCCCTCTGTTTCCTTCACCAACATGTCCATTCAGGTCTGCTCCAATCACCACTCTTTCCTCCCTGGGAATACTCTCTATCACTTCATCCAAATCTTTCCAAAATGTATCTTTCTCCTCCCCATCACATCCAACCTGTGGAGCATAACCACTTACTATGTTTAGCATCAGACCTTCTACTTCTACCTTTAGACACATCACCCTATCTGACACTCTCTTCACCTCTACTACATTCTTTGCCAACTCCTCCTTCAGGACCACCCCTACTCCATTTCTCTTTCTATCCACACCATGGTAAAACAGTTTAAACCCTGCTCCAATACTGCGAGCCTTGCTGCCCTTCCACTTGGTCTCTTGGACACATAAAACATCTACCTTTCTTCTCTGCATCATGTCAGCCAGCTCTCTACCTTTGCCTGTCATTGTCCCCACATTTAGAGTTGCAACCCTCAGTCCTACATTCTTCACTTTCCTCCTCTCCCTCTGTCTCCTGACACGTTTTCCTCCTCGGCGTCTTCGACTAACAGTAGTACAATTTCCGCCGGCACCCTGTTTGTCAACAGCACCGGTGGCGGACGTTGTTAACCCGGGCCTCGACCGATCCGGTATGGTTTCACTTTGATGAACTCGCATTATGGTTTTGGCAAGTGTTTTACGTCGGATGCCATTCCTGACACAACCCTCACCATTTACCCGGGCTTGGGACCGGCACAAGAGATACACTGGCTTGTGCTCCCTAGTGGCTGGCTTTGTAACGAGCCTTGAGCCTTTCCATTATTTTTCCTAATTGTGACGTAAGTGCAATAGGTCTATAATTTGACGGGTCAGTTGCTTTCTTACCTGGCTTTAACACAGGAATTATAATTGATTGTTTCCATTCTGCAGGAATATTTCCAGTTATCCAAATTAAATTAAACAACTTTAAAGTTGTTTAATTTAATTTGGATAACTGGAAGATTAAAGCTGTTTAATTTAATAAGTTTAATGTTTAATTTAATTTAATAAGATTAAAGGGTGCATTGTGGAATGGGTGGTGGCCGAGGGCGGGGACCCTGGCGGTCTGATCCTCGGCTACAGAAGCTGGCCATTGGGACATGGAATGTCACCTCTCTGGTGGGGAAGGAGCCTGAGCTAGTGTGTGAGGTTGAGAGGTTCCGGCTAGAAATAGTCGGACTCACCTCAACGCATGGCTCTGGCTCTGGAACCAGTTTCCTTGAGAGGGGTTGGACACTCTTCCACTCTGGAGTTGCCCCTGGTGAGAGGCGCCGAGCAGGAGTGGGCATACTGGTTGCCCCCCATCTTGGTGCCTGTACGTTGGGGTTCACCCCGGTGAACGAGAGGGTAGCCTCCCTTCGCCTACGTGTGGGGGGACGGGCTCTGACTGTTGTTTGTGCCTATGCGCCAAACGGCAGCGCAGATTACCCACCCTTTTTGGAGTCCTTGGAGGGGGTATTGGAGGGTGCGCCTCCTGGGGACTCCCTTGTTCTGCTGGGGGACTTCAACGCTCACGTGGGCAATGACAGTGAGACCTGGAGGGGTGTGGTTGGGAGGAACGGCCCCCCTGATCTGAACCCGAGTGGTGTTCTGTTGTTGGACTTCTGTGCTCGTCATGGATTGTCCATAACGAACACCATGTTCAGGCATAAGGGTGTCCATATGTGCTCTTGGCACCAGGACACCCTAGGTCGTAGTTCAATGATCGACTTTGTTGTCGTCTCATCTGATCTGCGGCCGCATGTCCTGGACACTCGGGTGAAGAGAGGGGCGGAGCTGTCAACTGACCACTACCTGGTGGTGAGTTGGCTCCGATGGTGGGGGAGGATGCCGGTCAGACCTGGCAGACCCAAACGTATTGTGAGGGTCTGCTGGGAACGTCTGGCAGAGTCTCCCGTAAGACGGAGCTTTAACTCCCACCTCCGGGAGAGCTTTGAACACGTTCCGAGGGAGGCGGGGGACATTGAGCCCGAGTGGGCCATGTTTCGCGCCTCTATTGTCGAGGCAGCTTATCGGAGTTGTGGCCGCAAGGTTGTTGGTGCCTGTCGTGGTGGCAACCCTCGAACCCGGTGGTGGACACCGGCGGTGAGGGATGCTGTCAAGCTGAAGAAGGAGTCCTATTGGGCCTTTTTGGCCTGTGGGACCCCGGAAGCAGCAGATAGGTACCGGCAGTCCAAGCGGCATGCGGCTCGGGTGGTTGCTGAGGCAAAAACTCGGGCGTGGGAGGAGTTCGGAGAGGCCATGGAGAATGACTTCCGTACGGCTTCGAGGCGATTCTGGTCCACCATCCGGCGTCTCAGGGGGGGAAAGCGGTACGCGACCAACACCATTTATGGTGGGGATGGCGTGCTGTTGACCTCAACTCGGGATGTTGTGAGTCGGTGGGCGGAATACTTCGAAGACCTCCTCAATCCTACTGGCACGTCTTCCACTGAGGAAGCGGAGCCTGGGGACTTTGGGTCGGGCTCTCCAATCTCTGGTGCTGAGGTCGCCGAGGTGGTTAAAAAGCTCCGCGGTGGCAAGGCTCCGGGGGTGGATGAGATTCGTCCTGAGTTCCTTAGGGCTCTGGATGTTGTGGGGTTGTGTTGGCTTACGCGACTCTGCAATATCGCGTGGACATCGGGGGCAGTTCCCTTGGATTGGCAGACTGGGGTGGTGGTTCCCCTATTCAAAAAGGGGGACCGTAGGGTGTGTTCCAACTATAGAGGGATCACACTCTTAAGCCTCCCTGGTAAGGTCTATTCAGGGGTTCTGGAGAGGAGGGTCCGTCGGATAGTCGAACCTCGGATTCAGGAGGAGCAGTGTGGTTTTCGTCCTGGTCGTGGAACACTAGACCAGCTCTACACCCTCAACAGGGTCCTGGAGGGTGCGTGGGAGTTTGCCCAACCAGTTTACATGTGCTTTGTGGACTTGGAAAAGGCATTCGACCGCGTCCCTCGGGGGGTTCTGTGGGGGGTACTCCGGGAGTATGGGGTACCAGGCCCTTTGATATGGGCTGTTAGGTCCCTGTACGACCGGTGTCAGAGCTTGGTCCGCATCGCTGGCAGTAAGTCAGGCTCGTTTCCGGTGAGAGTTGGACTCCGCCAAGGTTGCCCTTTGTCACCGATTCTGTTCATAACTTTTATGGACAGAATTTCTAGGCGCAGCCAAGGTGTTGAGAGGATCCGTTTTGGTGGCCTTAGAATCGCTTCTCTGTTTTTTGCAGATGATGTGGTCCTATTGGCTTCATCAGTTCGTGATCTACAGCTTTCGCTGGAGCGGTTTGCAGCTGAATGTGATGCGGCCGGGATGAGGATCAGTTCCTCCAAATCCGAGGCCATGGTCTTGAGCCGGAAAAGGGTAGCATGCCTTCTCCAGGTCGGGGAGGAGGTCCTGCCCCAAGTGGAGGAGTTTAAGTATCTCGGGGTCTTGTTCACGAATGAGGGAAAACTGGAGCGTGAGATCGATAGGCGGATAGGTGCAGCGTCCGCAGTGAAGCGGGCGCTGTACCGGTCTGTCGTGGTGAAGAGAGAGCTGAGTCAAAAGGCAAAGCTCTCAATTTACCGATCGATCTACGTTCCCACCCTCATCTATGGTCATGAGCTCTGGGTTATGACCGAAAGAACGAGATCTCGGATACAAGCGGCTGAAATGAGTTTTCTCCGCAGGGTGTCTGGACTCTCCCTTAGAGATAGGGTGAGAAGCTCAGTCATCCGGGAGGGACTCGGAGTAGAGCCGCTGCTTCTCCACATCGAGAGGAGCCAGTTGAGGTGGCTCGGGCATCTGGTTAGGATGCCTCCTGGACGCCTCCCTGGTGAGGTGTTCCGGGCATGTCCCACCGGGAGGAGACCCAGAGGAAGACCCAGGATACGCTGGAGGGACTATGTTTCTCGGCTGGCCTGGGAACGCCTTGGGATTCCCCCAGAGGAGCTGCTCCAAGTGGCTGGGGAGAGGGAAGTCTGGGCCTCCCTACTTAGGCTGCTACCCCCGCGACCCGACCCCGGATAAGCGGAAGAAAATGGATGGATGGATGGAAGATTAAAGTTGTTTAATTTAATTTGGATAATTTAGAAGATTCATCTCTTATTGTTTTATTAAAAATAAAACAATAAGAGATGAATCTTCTAAATGTTTAAGCATTGTATAACATACACCTTCCTTACCTGGCGTTGATTGTTTATTAATAATAGCTTTTTTAAAACTCATATAGGCTACTGTATAGAAAAAGGTATATCTGAAACTACTCTTTTTTTCGTAACTTCTGGGTTTTCAAATAGCCTAATAACTTTTCTTTGTTCTTTTTAATACCTACAGATACATTTTCTGAACTATATCACTTCAATTAATGTTCCTGCTAGTAAGTCTGCCTTTTCTTTATTACTACTCGCTATTTTCCCTTTTGATTCACGGGCATAAGGTCAAAGGTAACAAGGTGACCAGAGGGCTTGTGTTGTTTTTCTTGCAAAATACAAAAACCCAACAAAAAATAATAATAATTTTAGCACATGTTATTATGTGTCAGAGGAAGGCTTAGGAAATAATAAATAAATAAATAAATTGACCAAAACGGCACTTTAGAGCAAGGAGCAAAAGGGGCAGGTGCTCAAGCCCCACTAGCCCCCCCCCTGCACGTGCCTGATGTACAGTATTGCTCAAGTAACGTGTACAGTGAGTGTTTTTTTTATTTTTATTGAACATTTTAGAACATACAGAACAAAAGGCACACAAATAACAAATGACAATCTCAAAATTACAATGATATATATAAACATGTACAAATATCTACTAACATACCTCCTAATCTAACGTAAACATTCTTAAATTAACATATCGACCATCATAACCGTAAATTTGGGTAATAGACTTATTTGAAAGATTGCAAATAATACAGTCCAAGTAAAATAAACACTAACATAACTATTTATCTAACATTCTACATAATTACTTAAAATAATTTGTCAGAGGGCTATATAATCTGAGAGAGGTGATCAAAGAGCTTTTTTGCTTGTGGTTTTTTAGCACAGTTTAAAGAAAGTTTTAACAACTGGAGTTCTTGTTTGAATACAGACCATAATGGTTTAGACTTGCCATATCTGCATTTATGTATATAGAATTTTAATATTATGATAATGTTATTAACAAAGTATTCATCTTTTTTATTCTCAGATACATATCCATATAAGATATTCTGAACGGAGAAGGAGTCTATGTTCATGGACTTGATGGTCAGGAGATCGTGAAGGGATTTCCATAATGTGTTCACAGAATGACAGAAATAAAATAAATGTTCTGTTGTTTCAGGTTCATTACATATATAACAATTATCACATTCAAATTTAAATCTATTTCTGATAAACTCGTTAGAAGGATAAATGTTATTTAGAGTTTTGAAATGTAATTCTTTATATTTAGGTGGAAGAGGGAAACCCAGATATTGTGTCATAATTTTTATTCTTTCCTTCTTATCATAGAAATCATGAAACTTTCTTCTTACCTGACCAGTATATATTGTTTTTATTAAATGT
The DNA here is from genome assembly GCA_038048925.1 of Garcialebias charrua. Taxonomy (NCBI): domain Eukaryota; kingdom Metazoa; phylum Chordata; class Actinopteri; order Cyprinodontiformes; family Rivulidae; genus Garcialebias; species Garcialebias charrua. The sequence goes on from JBBPBX010069705.1 coordinate 11,364, forward strand.
TGTCTTAAGAAATTGTTATTACATTTATTGTGTGTTAAATTTAGTCCATTGAGATTGATGCTCGGTAAACTAACTGTTGGTTTAGTTTCATAATTATTTTTAATTAACTGAACAAATGCAATTGGTATATTTTTTATTATTTTATCATAGTCTTTTTTGGTGCAGATTAGGTTATATTTTTTTGTGAATTCTTCATATTCATATAGATTTCCCTTTTCATCCATTAGATGAGTGAGTGACCATATTTGCTTCTCCATCCATGATTCCATGAACACAGACTTCCTTCTATGTAGAACAACTCTGTTGTTCCAAAATGGAACATTATGAGGACTGAAATTATGTTTACGTGTACAGTGAGTGTGGCAACAAAACAATAAATGTCTTTGAATTTTTATCCGGCTTTCGGTTTGGGTTTTGGGTTTTCTAACTTTTTCAATAGGCAGTCTTTAGGACACCTAAGATGCGCCCAGTGGACCCCCCTATATAAACCGTGAGCAGCCTGCGGTTCAGTCTTTCAGCGTTTGGATGTGTCGGTTCATGTTATTGTAAATTCCGAAACATGTTGTTAGCTGAACTTTTTAGCCGTAATGTAATTTATTAACCGCCATAAAACACCAAACGGAAGAAGAATGTAATTTATTTGAGGTTTTCCTCATCGTTCAGATGTGAACGAAGGTAGTGGCTCGCGCAGCGGCCCTCCTGGCACGTGGTGGGCTCGAGCCGTGCTAAGACAAGATGGCGAAGCAGGAGCTGATTTCCTTACTATTAAATAGTCGCCGGCTCTGAAGACTGTTTTCATCCTGCAGAACTGCAGCAGTTGAACAAATGTAAGTTTGGCACTGAATGCATATTTAAATGATAGGCCTAGCGTTTGTTAAAGACTGCAAATCACCCGCCACTTTTCATGCACGGTTTGTAGATCATTTACGACTCGTTATAAATAAATCGACAATTAACCTTTGTGTGTTTACCACTACACAATTCACGTTATTACATATCGCTGGGATAAACTTTAAAATGTTCACTTCAGCCCTTTAGTTCGTCTTAATATTTAATTTTTCTTAGTTTTCATGATGTCAAAAAATAGAAATTATTTAAAAGTACAACAGATATTAAAAACAATTTATTTCCTCGTTCAAATAAATAGGACTATTTTAAGTGTTTGTCACTAAAGTGAAGTCTTTCATAAAGATTGTGACTTTAGACTAAAGTAAATTGAGGTTAATGGACTGGACTGATGAGCTAATGGATAGTTTGGACACAACTGAGGTTTAGGTGGTTTGGTTGGTGTGGTCTGAAGACTGCTCCAATCTCTGAATGCCACTGCATAAACCTTTACACCCCTTTCAATTACATATTTGAGTAAATGGCACCAACAGCTGCCATGTGTGGCCTTCAGGTGTTCACCTGGCAGGACTTTCTGCTGAAATAGAGCAGCATACTGTATATTGAAACATGATATTGTCATGTTTAAAATTTGGCATATCTGAAGATTGCAGCTCTTTGTAGATGGCAACAAATCAACTTTTGAATTGGGTCCATTTGTGTTGGCAAATCATCAAAAAATGGTTAAACGAACCAATTTGCAAGGTTTATTTTAGCAAAAGCCTAATACGTAGTAATATTCTTGCTCGTTGTGATCCCTGGATGCTTAAACTGCTGCCACTCGGGCTCTGAAATAAAAGAGTAAAAAGTATCAAATAACTTTCTTACAGGAAAAATACAAAAAATGTCTGAAGAGTTCTTGCTACATTAGAATAAACAAATTACTTAATTCAGCTGGTTTTTGTTTGTCAGGTTGGTGTTGGAGGTGGATGCAGAACTGAGAAGTGTGCAGCCCTGAGGTGAGTTTGGACTGAACCGACACCAGTTGTACCAGTGAAGGCTGCCATGATGATCCATGTGACTAGAGTCTCTGATGATCCTGTGAAGATTTTCTAACCATGCTGAGCGTGCACATAACACAAGTCTGTTTGAGCTGTCTGAGCTGGACCTAATGTGTTCTTTACTGGGCAGGTGCTGTTCAGCAGAGAGGGGCCCTCCTGAAGGTGAGAACTGGAGCCTGCACACTTCTGCCATAACCCGTTGTATGTGGGATGATGATCCGTAGACTAGAGTCTCTGAGAAAACCATGAAGTTGCTTTAATCACTTCCTGACCACTAAACCAAGATGTGTGGAATCCATTAACTGCAGATCATTTGGAGCGCTGCAGTTTTAATCTGACGCACAAATAAGCCTCGGGCCTGGGTTTATTTACAGTCAAGACATTGACTAAAATAACAGGCTTTACTCTGTAACAAATGATCTGCAGTCCATGGTCTAACATGACTAAATTGTGTATTACCTGAGTTTTATTTTATTTACATGTGATTGTAATCAAGTTTCTTCTTGTAGGTGATCCACGCTGATGACTGTTTTGGTTTCCATCTGTGTAAGGACCAGTGTTCGCAGAAGTTGAACTTGTTTCACATGATATGGTAAATATTGTGGCACCACTACTTGTGACATTACTGTAAATGATCACATTGTTTTTAATGTCACTGGCCTTAACTGCCATTTGCACATTGAATTATAAAACTCTTATCTGCACATCAGAGAGCTCCCTTGCACTACAAGTCGTGCAGGGTCGCATCTCTAAATCGGTAATCACAAATCATCTGACAAAGTCAAGATGGTGTTTGAAGTGCAGGGTTACCACACTGCATGAAGCTCCAGGACAGGTTAAGACCAGGTGTACATGGCTGCTGCTGCTTGTCTGTCGGTCGATGATGATGCATTTTTTCGGTTCTTCTGATGCAAACTGAAGTTTTTCTCGCAGCGCACTGAGACCTTCAGACAGCTGCAGCTCTGAACTGTTCTGCAGACCCGAGGGGTGACATCTGAGAAACATTAACCTGAAATATTCATGTCCCTCCACAGATCAAGAAAAGAAACGGGGACTGAAGATCCAGAGGTCAAATCATCCGCTGAACTGACTCACTGTGGACAATGTGTTTTTTTTTTTTCTTCTATGAAAAATAAACTGATATAAAAAAATAATAAAAAAAATTAAATAAAGGCTTTACAACTAAAGGTTTTGAGTGTTGTACTCTGTGTAAAAAACATCTTTAACTTCTGGAGACTGGCTGAAGGCAGCTCTTGTTCTTTCAGTTTTATTGCAACCCAAACTGCAGTGTGTACCCCTACAAAGTTTTATATCCTAATGATGGGGGTCAGTACCATGATGCATTTTAAGTTACCATTGTGTGATTTGCAAACTTGCCATTTATTGAAAAACTGACAAAACTTTAAATAAACTGCTTTTACTGCCACAGTGAGGTCACGTGACCTAGATTGAAGAGGTCTGAACAAATCAACTATATCGAGCTTTTTTTTTTACCTCCACGTGGCAGTCTTTCCAGGAACCTTGCTGTTCACCTACAAATGCCTTAAAGGCCTCGCTCCCCTCTACCTCTCCGAGCTGTGGAACCATATGTTCCCTTCCGGGCCCTGAGATCATCGGATCAAATGCTTTTTGGAGGTTCCAAAAGTACGACTGAAGCTCCGAGATCATGTGTTTTCAGTCATCGGCCCCAAACTTTGGAACAACCTGCCCTCAACATTAGACAGGCCTCCCTTCACATGTTCAAATCCCTGCTAAAAACCCATCTGATCTCTGGCGTTGACTTGGTGTATTTTGTCCTGTTTTTTTTTTTTTAAATATTTTGTACTGCTATTAATTTCATAGTTTTACCATTAGTGTACAGTATGTTGCTATGATGTAAAGCACCTGATAAGATCAGTGTGCTGGAACTACGACTGAGGAAGCCCTCTGGACTGAGAGTGAAACGTTTCTACTAAAAGAAACTGTCCAGATGACCTGGTTGAGAATTATCAGACACCTTGATAACAGTTTCTCTGTTTTAATCGTGCTTTAGAAATAAAGATGACTTGTAGTTAACAAATCATTTGCACATGAACAACTTTGCACTGATTGGTGTGGCTGCATTTTATGAGAAGCTGCATGCAGTGTTCAAAGGCTAGAATAAGCTGGTGTTTGTCTATTTTTGTTTATTAAATTTGTTCATTTTTTTTACAAAAGAAACTATACAAGACAATCTCATAAATGATAATGTACAAAATGTAAAAAAATGAAAGGTAGCAGAAAGAAGAATCTTATATACCCCTTATCTCCAACAATCAGATTAAACAACAATAATCAGCCATGTAAACAATAATAATCTTCAACCAACAGTACAAAATTACTAATTTTCTAACTGATACAATACACATGCTATTTCATACTGTATATATTTTATATTAATATATTTTTAAGCAACATTTTGGACAATGTATATATATTTTTTTTTAGCAGGAAAACAATAGTCTGGATGTTAACAGCTCATTTCTCCTATGTCAGCAGGAAACATTAAAATTACAGCTCCTAATCGTGTCCCGACCATGTTTTCTGTGACAACTTTCAGCAGCAGCACCATTTCAGCTGGAAAACGACTCGAGAGTCGCGGGGTACGGAGCTCGACGCAACACCGGTGTTGTGTCGTGCTGCGTATCCGGTAGTGTTGCTTTGTAGATTTCGTCATGGACGTTTTCCTCCGCCTTTTGTTTTCATGTAAAACAGCGTCGATATTAATGGTTTAAATTGATTAGTTCGTCTGGAAGTTGCTTTTCATCATTAAACCTGAGTTCAGGGACGGTAAGAAACTTGTTTTGTCTTGTGTTATTATTGAAGCTAACTGCTAGACAGTGGGCCTCGCCAAAACACCCCTGATAGAGGAGACTCTGGCGGCTCACCTGGCCCCCGCAGCCACAGGGACGAAACCAGTGCTACCCAGTAGGGCCTGCCGTGCTTTAGAGAAACAACTTGAGAAGTGCTACAGGGCTCAGGGCCTCGCCGCTCGCGCAATGAATGCATCAACCATGGTGCAGGCGTACCTGGCAGAAAAACTGCAGGATATCCAGGTAACAAAAAACGAGCAGGCCGTAACGGAGGCCATGGAGGAGGCCCGCCGTGCCTCTGACCTCGTGCTCCGCATGATGGGAACAATAGCCATTTCCCAAGGCAAAGCAATGGCGGAAATAGTTGTCGTTCAATGCCATCTTTGGCTAACATTGTCGGACTTCCCGGAAAACCAGAGGTCCACTTTCCTCCAACACCCGATCGAGTCGAGCCTGAAACGTGTCCAGACCAGGCTGGAACAAAGACGCAAACAGGCGGAAGCCCTCCGCGATGGGTTGCCGAGGAAAAGCTTTGCATCCCCAAAGAAAGGCATGCGTGGCCTCCCACGGAAGAGACCCGCTGGTGACAGTAAAAATTTCCAGTACCGGCCGAGGGCCTCTTCAGTGACCCCGTGTTGAAAACAGATTTTGGCCTGATGAAGCAGGACAAACTGATCATTTTACAGGTTTGCCCGTCCACGCGGTACGGGAACCTAACATTTTGAGCCGAGTCTCTACTTGTAGAATACTACGAGGAGCTGGTGACATGTACACGCGTACCAAACATGACTTGCCTACTGTATGTGTAAACAAAACAAACACTGTTTCAGGCATGTACAAAAAAAAGTACCAAAGCACAGACTGCCCTGTTTCTTGACTCGAGTCCCATTTTTATAAAACACAAACCATGTGGTCAAACTATGAACCACAGCAAGATACACGAGCTCTGCCAGAGACGGTCAGATCTCACGATATCTTCTGTTAGGCTGACCAGCCTGCTCGAAAGAGCGCGAGAGGGGTCAAAGGCTACCCCTCCAGCGCAAAAACACGACGAGCAGCAATTCAACATGCCGTCCAGGCTCAGCGCGCATGCGCAGGCCTGGATAGTATGTCTACCAAATGATTGGGTCATGACAACGATATGTCATGGGTTCAAGTTGTAGTTCACAAAAAGACTGCCCCACTTCACAGGGGTGCTGCAATCTAAGATTAACCCTACACGTGCACACGTGCTGAGGGAGGAAGTTTAGACAATGTGCAAAAGGGAGTGATTAGTTTGGTCTCAGGACGCAACTACGCTCTGGCCACTACAGCAAGTACTTCCTGGTGCCCAAAAAGGATCATTCCCTGAGACCGATTCTGGATCTCAGGGCTCTCAACAAAAGAATTAAAACCTTTAAGTTCAAGATGCTTACACTGCGGCAAGTTCTCCAGTCTGTGAGACCAGGAGACTATGCATGTACAGTGGATTTAAAAGATGCCTATTTCCACATAGGCGTGTGGAGGAAACACAGAAAGTTCCTCCGCTTTGCGTTCGAAGGGAACGCTTATGAATTCAAAGCTTTACCCTTCGGTTTAAAGACTGCTCCTCGTACATTTACTAAATGTTTGGATGCAGCCCTGACCCCCCTTAGGAACCAAGGACTCAGGGTCATGAATTACTTGGACGACCTGCTGATTCTGGCTGGAAGCAGAATGCAGGCCCAGTCACACTCCTATAGGGTGATCTCTTACCTGGAGTCTCTCGGTTTTGTCATAAACCTACAAAAAAGTGATCTAACTCCATCACAGGTTACCGTATTTCTGGGAGTACAGATCGACACTGTACGGTACAGAGCATGGCTCTCGAAGGAACGAGTTTCCTCCATTCGCCGTTGCCTGGAAAGATTTCAACTAGACCATCGGGTCCCTGTGAAAACCTAACAACGCCTTTCAGGCCTCTTGGCGGCATCCATTCCCTATGTGCCACATGCATTTTCATTCATTCATTCAACCTTTATTTATACAGGCTAGCCTCGTTGAGTCACGGGGACTCATTTACAAGAGGGACCTGTCTCACTCACACCAAACAACCATCCACTCTCACACTCACACCTAGGGTCAATTTAGAGTCACCAATCAGCCTAACATGCATGTTTTTTGGTCTGTGGGAGGAAACCGGAGTACCCGGAGGAAACCCACGCATGCACGGGGAGAACATGCAAACTCCACCCAGAAAGGCCCCGGACCGGGATTTGAACTGGCAACCTTCTCGCTGAGAGGCAGCAGCTCTACCAGTTGTGCCACCGTGCTACGCATTACTGAAAATGCGGGCCATAAAAGTCTGGCTAAACCGACAGACACAACCTGCCCTGACTAATCAAGCAGGAAAGGTTAGGATAGATTTGGAGTGCCTGAGGGCCCTGGAATCTTGGAGAGACTCGTCCGTTTTCACAGAAGGGGTCTCACTGGGAAGGGTGTCATCTCGTGTAGTAATCACGACGGACGTCTCTAAAACAGGATGGGGGGCGATCTGCAGAAATCAGAATGCCCACGGCCTTTGGAATGAACGGGAAGCGAGATTACATATCAACTTCCTGGAGTTGCTGGCCGTATTCCTGTCATTAAAATACTTCTTCAGTAAAGGTCTGATTGCTGGACAGCACATCCTGGTGAAATCAGATAACAGGACCACAGTGTCCTTCATCAACAGAGAGGGAGGGAC